>LPNX010874165.1:58805-93263 GCA_001517045.1 Pseudotsuga menziesii | reverse complement strand
TATATATATTATTTTACTCTTCTGCATGGTTTATATATCTTAATGGTTCTCAGAATAATATATTTTATATGTTCTTCAAATTATGAATCAGGTAAGTTCCAAGCCAAAGATATGAATGTATACATGGAACCTCTTATAGATGAGCTACTGAAGTTATGGAATGGCATAACTATGTATGACGTATCTAGACCAATACGACAAGGGCAATTTCAATTCCATGCAATGGTTGTATGGACAATACACGATGCCCCTGGGTTAACTTCATTTTGTGGTTTGTAATTTTATGTTCCACTTTAATTGTATTTAATGATATAGAGTAGTTAGAATATTTTATAAATGATTATATTTGACATAGATATTCCATATGTAAATATTGTAGGTCTTCAGACAAAGGGTAAATTTGCATGTCCATTTTGTGGTCCTAAGATAAAATCTCGACGTTCAAAAAGCTTAAGAAAGGAGGTGTTTGATGAGTATAGGCATTTCCTCTCTAAGAATCACAGGTATAGAACAACTGAAAGAAATTTTTTCAATGGGAAGCAGGAGACTACATTAAAACCGCAGAGAATGACACCTCACCTTTGGAAGATGCAATACAATAGAAATCATCATCATGGTACATATGGATCATTGTATATGGATTGTTATGTATTTTAATTTTTATTGTGATTTGTTTGTTAGCATGGCCATATTTCATTTATGATGTAATTTATTAATTATAAATTAATATTCATGATTTCCATCGTGATCATGAAGGCATTAATGGTCTTCCACGAGGAATGAAAAGTTATCCTATTCAATTCAGCAGGTTGCCCTACTATGAGCACCTACAAATTGCTCATTTGTTTGATACAATGCATATTGGAAAGAATGTTACTGAAACCTTATGGCGACTACTAGAGCTAAGGAGGAAGAAAGATAAAGTTGTGAAAGTGTGCAAAGACATTCAAGAAAGCAACCATGCAATGAAAGACGTCATCCAATTTCATACCAACGGAGAACAAGTTAATATAAACTCAATTCCATGAATGTTTACGGAGCAACAAAGCAATGTTGTCAAAGAAGTAATGCGGAAAATTAAATTTCCCACCGGTTTTTGTGCAAACTTGAAGAATATCATAACTAAAAGAGGTGATTTTGTGGGGGTCAAAACACATGATTGGCATGTCTTCATCAAGGTAATTATTATTGTTATGTCCATATAATTTTTTTTTGTTTGTATACTCTTTTTTTAATAAATGGTGTGGTTTGTATATTGATACAATATGTTCTACCTCTCTCTCTCCCTGACAACTTCAACAACAATGTCAAACAAGTTATATATAATCTTGGTAAGTACATGAGGTAACTGGTGATTACTTGCATGTGTTTAGTGTTTCTTTAATTCTCCGTATAATAATTTATATTTTTTTTGTGGACTATTTCAGCATATATTGTAATTTAATGTTTATTTTTGTTAAATATTGTTATTGGTTTGCATCACTTGTAGATGGTTGACATCTAAATAAATCCATAAAGAAGATATAAAGTATTGGAGGAGAGAAATTCCTCGTCTCATGTGTGAAATGTAGAAGCATCTACCATCGGAATTTTTCAATGCACAGGAACACTACCTCATACACCAAGTTGAGGAGATTGAGCTATGTGGACCTGTGCACTCAAGGTCCATGTGGATGGTTGAGAGGCACTTGAAATTTATGAAGGGTTTGGTGGGACAAATAGCACATCTAGAGGGTTCTATGATGGAAGGATATACGGTATACCAAAACATGTTGTATGTTAGTGAATATCTTCATATTTTAGCATCAAAGCTCAATTTACGTTACATTTGTGATTCGGACTCCAATAACAAATTCGAAGGGGAGCAATTGAAGGGGAAAGGTATATTGAGGAAGCTGAAAGGTAATTATTAGCTACTGGATTTTTATTATATCCTTCATATTCTAATTGTATTTTCTAATCATAATTGCTTCAATTAAGAGCATATACATCTTTGTTCAGGAGATTTACACCTTTCTTTGATTTTAATGGTTACTGTCATTAAACAGTTGGTCGAGAATGGGATGCAATTCATTTATACATCACAAAAAATATTGACTAGATGAAGGTATGGATTGAATGATGTGCACAATAGGGTCATGGAATATCATGGGAAGGTGTGGCTTCATTGGTAAAAGAAGCACAACACAATGGAGATAACAATCTAATAGAAATGGAAATCGATTTGGCATATAGTGTAAAAGATAAAATGGCAAGTATATAATTAATCAAATATCCCTCTAAATCTTTTATTTTGTTTGATACTTATTGACGTACATGTTCTTTTTTTCCATGTATTGTTGCATAAGGACTGATTGGTTGTGTAATTTTTTTTTGTATTGCTTATTGCAGGTAAAACGCCATAAGGCTATGGTTGGAAATGGAGGTAGATATCGAATCAAAAAACTGGATGAAACAAAGAAAACATTAGATTCTGGGGTTTCGACTGTCTTTGAGGTTACCAATATTTCATCTAGAACTGACAGACATCCAGAAGCCTCAGAAAATTGATATTATGGGTATTTGGAAGATATTATACAGTGTGACTTTAAATCCTTTAAGGTAGTTCTATTCGTTGTCAAATGGTACAGGTTACGATTGAATCAACGTGATCCCAATAGAACTATTATTGAACATGATAATGGATTTACCATGATAAACACAAGGTTGTTTGAGCTAGAAACAGAGCACTATGTTCTTCCAAGCCAATGTGAACAAGTATTTTACTCATAGGTTCCAGGTAAAGCGGGCTGGTCGTTTGTTGTAAGACACGATCCAAGGGGAAGGCCAATAAAGTATAACCTAGATGATGGTAATGAAGAGGGTTCTCTGGAAGAAGAATATGATGACAAAGAGCATGATCAACTTGAGTTAGCTGACGATGATGATCCAACAGAAGATGTCCAAGGAATAGTTGAATCAAATGATGTAGCAGACAATGCCGTTGAATATTATTTCGACAATGACACAATGAGTGTAACTAATGATGATGACGATGATGATATGGCCAATCCTTACAATGTTGACACAGATGATGATACAAATGGCGCATAATCTTCATCATCATCATCTTCCTCATGATGATGATACTCATCATCAACATCGTCATCATCATCATCCGCATGATGATGATAATCATCATCATCATCATCGAGATCATCATCATCATCATAATCATGATCATCGTCATAATCATAATCATCGTCTTCATCAGCATCATAATCATCGTCATCATCATCATCATTGTCATTGTCGACATCATTATTGTCATCATCATCATCATTGTCATCGTCTTGATCATCATCATAATCATCGTCGTCATCATCATCATCATCATTGTCATCGTCAACATCATCATTGTCATCATCATCATCATCACCACCATCATCACCACCATCATCATCACTATTATCATCACCATCATTGTCATCATCATCATCATCATCACCACCATCATCATCACTATTATCATCACCATCATCGTCATCATCATCATCATCACCACCACCATCATCACCATCATGGTCACCATCATCTTCATCATCACCATCATCTTCATCATCATCATCATCGTTGTCACGATCAACATCATCATTGTCATCGTCAACATCAACATCATAATCTTCATCATCATCATCATCATCATCATCGTTGTCACGATCAACATCATCATTGTCATCGTCGACATCAACATCATAATATTCATCATCATCGTCGTCGTCGTCGTCGTCATCATCATCATCATCATCATCATTTTCATTGTCATCATCATCATCATCGAGATCATCATCATCATCATCATCATCACAATCATTATCATCATCATCAGGATCATCATCATCATCATCATTGTCATCGTCGTCATCAACATCATCATCATCATCATCATCTACAACATCATCAACATCATCATCAACAACACCATCATCATTGTCATCATCGACATGAACATCATAATCATAATCATCATCATCAACATCATCATCATCATCACCACCACCATGCTCACAAGCTCACATGCTCAACTTTTCAATCATCCTTCAAAGATATATTTTCATTTATACAAGATAGGGATGTGTCGTTATGTAGATGGTTCTTCCCTCATTAATGCGAAGGTTCTTTATTCAAGTTAGGATATAATAAAAATATCCTAATACTATTATGGAAATTTATATAATATAAAATAACATATAATAAAACTAAAATACATATAATATAAAATAATATATAATAAAAATAAAAAACATATAATATATAATGTTTTTTGTGACAAGGGTTTTTGGGTGACAAGGGTTTTTTGTTTGCATTGTGATGTTTTCTCCTTTGTGGGACAGCCTTGAATACATAAAGACCCTTCCTCATTTAGTGGGTTATTCGGGGATTCAATTTATAAACCTTCTCACCTTAAAAATGAGAAACTCGTTGTTCGGGTCATGAACTTAGAATAGGGCTTCACGCATCACCCCCTCTTGTATCTATGAGTCACTATTATAGTGATCATTTATTTTGTAGCGCATCTATAGATGTAATTACCCAATTTCTCTAGTTTTGCACAGACAAGCTTGATAAACATTGTAAATACTATATGATAGTGTTAAGGACTGCTCATACCATTAGGTTGGGAGACTATGGTATAAATTCCATGTCCTAAGTACCAAGTCTGCGCTGATATTTAAAGGGTGGTGAAACCATAGGATAGAGGGTTTAACATATGACTGGTTGGTATATGGTATAATGTTGATTCCATAAACTATGGTGAGGGTTTGTGCATGTGTTAATGGTTTTTGGCAATGCGTTAATGGTGAGTGCTTTTGCTTGTGCAATATGGTTTTTGGCATTTTGGTTTAGTGTGGCCTCTGCGCATTTGGAGAAGGGAGACGACCCCATCGATTCGCAGGTAAGCTAGATCGACTCTGTGTAAAAATGCATTGCTTCGTTTTATTCTCCATGGCATGGTAATGCTTTTCATGCCATCGTTGGTTTGTCTGCAGGTGAACGCGAAGGCGCTCCGGCGTTTGGACAAGCTACACTATCAATTTGGGATTTCTTCTTCACGGCCATGGTAAGCATGCTAGCAATATTTACTTGCCTCCTCTCGTTCTGGGCATTTATGAGTTAGAAAACTTTACTGGGTTGGGGTTTCATGTGGCACTTGTTGACTCTGCCTTCGGGGTTTATAATGTAGCTTGCTCTGGTTTTCAATGGACTCTTGTTGGGAGGTTTGGCATCTTTGGGCCATGGCTGCACCATTACTTGTAATGGTGCCATAGCTCACGACTTTTCCATTTAACATTTTTAATAGTTTGACTGTTGTAAAAGAGGCTTCATGCCTCACTGTGTAAATACATTGTGCGTTGGATTTTATGTAAGGACTGCAATGTGATTTGGTATATACGATTTCATTCGACGTTTATAAAAGATTATACTGTGTAAATATTTGGGACTGTGTAGTAGATTTAATGTTGCGTTTTGAATTGCTGACTTACTGGGTTCGATTCATGGCTTTCATCCCGTGGGATTTACTCTGTGCATTAATAATGGTTTGGGTTTGGGAGTATGCATGACACTCTAATTTTATTTTTTGTAAATTAAGTCAGGAAAGCTTCTAGAGCTTCTAGAGCTTGGGTTCGACTCGTTTCGTTTTGGACAGTTCAGTTCAATTTGGAGGTTTTTGTGAATTTGGGAGTAGGTCCGTTAGACATGGCAGACAACTCTGTTGACCCGTGGCAGCAAGAGTTCAACATCTTCTCCTCACTAGAAATTACTAGTATACCGTCCTTGGACACAGTGCAGAACACACTGGAAAATTAGACAGCTAGAACCGAGAGTAGGGTTTTGGTTTCTCCGCCAGATGAAGAGCTGCTAGGTGTGTTCGCGGCACGGCCATTAAACCCGGCCTTAGGAGGAGGCCCGTACTCATTATTCCACTCCAGTCAACCTCTGAGTTTGACTAAATAAACTATTTCGATAATTGTACCTACATCTTCTTTGATGGGGCTTCATCCAATCAAATTGGAGGTATAGGTGTTCATCTTTTGATCACCGAGGACCACTATTTTTACTTCAAATTGGGTGTTGGTCTAAGTACAAACACCAGATTTGAACTACTTGCTTTATGGACTCTCCTTTATTGTGCTAAATCCATGCTCCTTCCCACTCTACACATTCATGGTGACTCCACAGCCATCATTAATTGGTTCAATAGAAGATCATAACTAACTTTACTTGCACTTCATGGTTGGTGTCAACGTATCCGTGATATGGAACCTTACTTCATCCAGCTAAAAGTAGTTCACATATTTAGAGAACACAATACTAAGGCTGATAGCTTATCCAAAGAAGCATTAACCTTGGCCTCAGGCCATTTTCAGTTTACTGAATTCACTGATGGTGAATGTACTGGTCATGGCACTTTCCAAATTTTCTAGCCCTTAGCACTTGAGTCTTTTATGTGCTATTGCTATTGACATCCTTTGGATGATTGAGGTGGATGATCCCGTCATATTACTGGTCTCTCTTATTTATTGCTTCTTTGGATTATCTACTTCAGTATTAGACTTGAATTCTCAGTCTGTTGAAGGTCAGTGATGTGGATGTAGTTAAGATTCCTAGATTATAGGTGTTACCTTTGAATGTTTGTCCAGTATTCCTGTGAAGCTGATCAATTATATTCCTTAGGGTTGAAAATTAGTATGGGAAAACAAGTTAGCGTTGCCTTAGGGTTGAAAATTAATATGGGAAAACAATCATTATCAGGACAAGATAAAAGGAATAAATCAACAAATATTACAGACTAATATAAATGTATTTAACATGACAAGTAGTCAGATCTAGAAATGTCTGCTCTTCACCACCACTAGGAAATATTCCTCTGAAGTGCTGGCTTATGCACTTCAGAGTAGCACAGAGGTTAAAACATCCACTCTAAAACTAAAATCATCTACAACATCACAAAATCATTCATGGGAAAACTAAAAACTACTTAAAGGATATATGTTCTTTGAAGGAGATAGTCCATTGAAGGAGAACCTCCAGGTTTTGTATAGACATATATTGGCATAAATTGCAGTGTTATATGTGATGCATATGCATAACATATTGTCTCAAGCTTGACAACGTTGAAAGGCTAAAGTACAATGGCCACAAGAATACATTTGAAGCTTATGAAGCCTACCCAATTCATGTTAGCAAAAGGCAATGCAAGCAATAAGTTAGAATGGAGACTTGTATGTAACCAAAAGAGGAGCATACATTAGAATTTTTAGGGCTACCAAATGCCCACACCTAGCTATTAACCAGACTCATTCTTGACATTAAGCTTTTTGTTTAACAAGTTATTGGCTTACAAGTCTATTCAAGTTTTTTTTCTTATAAGTCTTTCCACGTTTTTTTGCTGGTATTTTGCTATGCTTATGCCAATTTTTTTTTTGGCCACGATGCAAGTAGAACCAAACAAGTATTTTTCAAACCTGTCTTCCTCCAGTGAAAGAATTTGGGAAGACTAGAGGAAAGTGAGACATCAAGTAGGTCTACACGGGCTAGATCAACTAGATGTCAGAAGATCAGAAGAAAATTCAACAAACGCATGAATTTTTTTCTCCAAGGAGGGGGCTCATGTTCCTATGATGATGAGACAGTGGGACACATCGACGTGCCCTTAAGGTACCAACACCTAGTGAAACAATGGATCCCTAGCGATCTTCCTAAAGTAAACACTGATTTTTGTGTGAATGAGAGGATATATAGAATTGCACCATCCTCATTGCATGGATTGGGCTTGTTTTGCATGGACGGCATAATAGTTGGGTACGGTAGATGTACAGAATTGATGGAGTATGTTGGACCCTGTTACAACTACAGTGATTAGATGTGCCTGGTCCAATATACGTGAAGTATGCGTAGATATGGGTTGTCATTGAATTATATACAACTAAAAGACAAAGCTCAAAATAAAGGAGCAATGATCTACATGGACGAAAGGCCAAAAACAACCGGTAATATTGTGGGGTTTATAAACAGTACACAACTAGGGTCTACATTAAAGCAACCCAACTGCATATTCGAGTCGTGTGAAGGAAACCGTGTCTTTGTATGTGCAATTAAATCAATAGCTATTGGCGAAGAACTGCTTATTGATTACAATTTGAACCGTGTAGATACAAACAATGTTAGTATGGTTGTGGTACAACAAACAATTTATAAGTCCTTTTATTAATTATTTTAACGTCTATAGGAACTTTTGTTAGTATATAATTGAAATTATCTACTTAATTTCATGTTTCCTTATGTAACTTTTAGTATGTTTTTGATGCAAGCTTCTCTCAGGGGCACCTCCATCTCTGTAGATGTTTGTCGACCCGAGTCAAGGCAGCAGGTATACATCAATATTGCCAATGTAATATTAAATTTTAGGATGGACATACATATACATTGTTATGTATTTTCATTAGCATATTAGGTTCGTTTATATAATATTATCGATTTTCCTAGCAGAGTGTTGATCAGGGAAGCCAACTAGCTATTGATCAGCCGACTACAGCATCAGGGCAACAGCCAAACATGAATGTAATTATCCATTTCAAATACTTTAAAATAGTAAACATGTCTATTGTGATGCATTATGTTTATTTTGTTATGTATTCTTTCATTTTTATGGTTGCGTTCATGATGGTAATGTTGTCTACTTTTTTTGCAGATTGACCGAGGAAACTCCCCAGCTGTTTATCAGACAATTGGAGACTCAAGGCAACCATTTAACCTAAATGTAATTCCACATTCTAAATACTTCAAAAATGTACACATATAAAACATGTAGCATAGTGTTTATTTTTGTTTTTGTTCTGTATTTGTTAGCTTATACATATTGCGTTCATTGTGATAATGTTCTCTACTTTTTTTGCAGGTAGCTGATCGAGGTAAATCCCCATCTGTTGATTAGACCACGTCCTCGGCTAGGCATTAGGTAATCCTAGATGTAATCCCTAATATAATTATTTGTGCACACTACATTTTCAAAGACTAAGCAATTTTTTATATATTTCAACTGTAGACAGGGGATTCCGTTTATGAAATGACGTCTCAAAACTCTTTACAGAATGAGGTCTCTCGGTTGGTGAGAGATAGTGAAATTAGAGAGTCTGCAGACCCGTTGAGGGTGCTACAAAGGACAAGGGAAAAACAAAATGAGGAACTAGTTTGTCTGACATTGGGAGTTCCACTAACAGAAGAGATCGAACAAAGGCTTCAATTGTTGTTACAGCAACGTAAACAACTGGACGTAAGTTATCGAATAAAAATGTAAATTCATTTATAAAAACTTTATAATATTTGATTTTATATGTTGTTGAACTTATAATACAACGGGTTTAATTTACAGCATGCTATGGAGATTATCAGTGGTGGTCAAGGCAATGTTGGTCCCAGTGACCAAACCACTCCATGTACACCACATATTGCTCCCATATTGTCCACTGAACAATTGGCAACACGCTCTGCGACACCGTCGAGGGCAGTGGAGGGTGTAGCCGATGGTTCCCCACCCACAACAGATGTTGTAGAAGAAGGGGTGGATGCAGGGCTAGATAGAGATGTGGAATCATTTCCTAGATCTTCTCGTGTGACTAGCACTGGTTCAATAAAGTGTACATTTTTGGTGAATGAAGAACTGGTTCCAATAAAGATAGAGAGGATTCCAGGTCATTATAGATTGTTCAATTTATTTTCTATAATTTGTGTCTAATATAACGATAATATTTTATAATGTTCACTAATGATGGAAATAATGTTTTGCAAGAAATGATATATTTTATAAACATCTATATGATTTGGCCTTGGAGATCTTCGGGCCCACCATCCGCACAATGTGGAACAAGCAGCCAAAAGCTTTAAAGGATTATCTGACTAATTGCTTGCTTAGTCTATTCGGAAAAGATACCTTCGATACATCAAAGGTACTACAGAAGGCTGGAAAACATCTAAAGATTGTCTGAGACCAATATAGGGTTCACCTAGAAAAGAACCCTAGGTATGAGCGCCCTCCAATGATTCCATCTATGGAGTGGAAAGCCCTGGTGGAAGATGGAAAACAGAAGGGCCTGAGAAAATCAGGAAAGATACCACCAGGTGGAACAGGGAGGTATGCAATTAATTCCAAAATGTAGTGGTAAGCCTTATTATTACTAGTTTTTATATCAATTTTGGTACATAGACTAATGTATTTAAAAACTTAGTTAGGCTCTTGGACACATCTAAGGCCACAAAGGCAAGAATTGAAAAAATTGGCCAACACAAGCTTGGGCCTGGTGGTTACTCCAACTTGGCAACCCGATATGTAAGTATCGCAAAACCCGAATCCGCATCCAAATATCATATAGATTATTATTTTTGTTTTGTTCTAACAAAAGGGTTTAAAATTAATGACATCATGCAAATATGAAGGCCGACCGGTTCAAAGAATTTCCCAGTGCGGATTACACGAAGCTTGGCTTCGAACATGGCTTTGACGCTGTTGTTGAATGCCAGAGAAGCTTGTCTGTGAATACTGCAGGATCTTCTCATGATCCAGCTGGTGCCCAGGTATGTGAAAATTGTATAGTTTAATGATAATTTATTAATACTCATGCAATTTGTTCCTTATAAATCAATTAACGTAAATTATTTATTCCTTTTTGTGCAGGAAAGTAACGATCCTGTTCATGTCGAGGATGAAGAACATGACCAACCAAATGAATATCATGCTTCTCATCCTGGCAATGAATTTATTAATGTGCTACTATTTTTTATAGACCATTGCAGATGATGAACATTAACTCTAATTCTACACAATTCAACTACAGAGCATGTAGCTGCAGATCATAACACGAAACAGGTTGGGCCAGCACGAGATAATGTTAAACATGTTCATGGGCACATGGCAGGTAAAAACACACATTTGTAATGTTTTTTTAATGAATTACTCGTATTTATAAAAATATAAGTATATTAATGAAAGATTTTGACATTATTGCAGAAATCCATCGCCCCTCGCCTGAAGTTCAACCTTCTGAGCAGACTAGTAGGGATACCGATGATCAGATTCCCGAAGATGTGACTCTAACTAAATATTTAAAGAGAAGAAAAGTAAAAATGAAGTGACTAAACAAATTTTCAGTAATTCTTATTTATAAAAAAAAAATTAATGTTTTTTCCTCTCTTTTATGAATGAATGCTTTACTGAATTGTTTACTGATCTTTTTTTTTTCTACCATTGACTAAATTAATGTTTTAATGAATGAGTTAATGAATGGTTTTTTCAGGTGTTGAATGATTGAATGGTTTAATGAATGTTATAAAGAATGATTTAATGAAAGCATTTTTCAACTATTGAGTGAAATAATTTGCATTGTAGATGCATTGTTATTTACATTGTGAAATAGTTAAATAAATTGTTATTTGCAAGTATAGGCATTGGGTTTGGGAAGTTGAGAGTGATGTGAGGGGGGGGAGGGACCATAAGAGCTTCCACCTTCACGTGGTTGGTCCTGTTTAGTAGAGAATATTAAATTATTCTTGAAACAGAGAGGAGCTCAATGAATGGTAAAGAAGAATACATTAAAAAACATCTATTTCTATATAATTTTTACTGTGTAATATTCACTATTGCTATTTGACTCCTCCATTGGAACTTGTTGCAGATAGCGTTGAGAAGCATTTCCATAGTTAACAGGAAAGAAATGGAGTTTTGATTAGATCAATGGCCTTATATACATAGTATTTTTGGTTATCCATGTTTTATCATGTGATATATTCTTACTCATTATAATTTTTTGCTTACATAATTTATGTTAGATCATTATATTTTAAATTCTTTGATTAGATTAAACAATTGAGTGTCATTTAATGTTGCTTGAGGATTTTAAAGAACTTAGTTACTTGAATTGAATTATTAAATGATAGATGTTATATAACACATTTATATAAATGGTTGGGAATGATAGCTTCGGAGATAGATTGTTTGAATACTTGGTCAATTGTAGAAGGATGCATTTATTTTCGCAACACACTCATGTCTTCATTTTATGTTTTCAAGATGCTTTTAAACAAATAATGGCTTGTTTCTACATCATAAGTCCACATTCAATGTTTGGAAGATTCTTTTGAACAAAGAATGGCTTGTCTCTACATCATAAGTCCACATTCAACAGCCCTTGCAGCAAGAGTTTTTATATACCGAAAAACTAACATTCATTCTTTACTTGTTTATGGATTTTGCAATCCTGCAAATGCAAGATGTGGAAAATGGTACACTGTTAAAGTGGACTCTTCAAAGGTTACCTTGGAAAATAGGGTAGATCTTCTTCAATGAGCTGAAGTTCGTGTGTGTGCTTTTGATATAGAGAAAACCAAGCTTCCTTTCAAGTTCCCTGATGCCGAAATATGACATGATAATGATGATTTCACACATGGTGGATGGGCAAGGCTATCTTATTAAAAATTGAGAGGTAAAAACACTTGGCATTGTTTTAGGCCCATTGGTCAACCTATCCTTTGTTTTGGGATTTCTTTCAGCTATGTTTTGGGATTTTTATTGTTTGTAGATTGATGTTGCATTGATTGTTATGAACATCGTTGATCTTCTTTAGTTTTCCAATTCCTTTTCGTTTGTTTCCTGAGTGTGTAGGGGTGGGGCATTGAAGACTTGGAGTACACTCCAAAACCAGAATCTAAAGGAAATTTCAAAGTAGCAAATGTGCCAAATGAGGTATATCTGCCATTTACTGTTTACCCTAAGACTATAATTCTGAAAACAAGTATTGATCCCCTAGAATTTTGCTAGACTATTCTACTGTACTATTCTACTAGTTGTTTGGAATTTGCAAGAGTTAAGTTAAATATCTACTGTACATTATTAATAATGATTTAAGGTAACATACTCTGTTGTTTCTTTGTCTCTTTGCTATATGAAGTGGTTATGTATTTGTAGGATTCAATCTTATTCTATATCCCTTCCTTGAGCAAAGCTAGACTATTCTAAAAGTATTGAATGCCTCTTGGTCAGCAAGTTTATTTCTGTTATTTTTTTATCTTAGTTGTTTCCTTTGGTCCCCTCTGTTTAAAGACTCTATAGGTTCAGTGTCCTCCATCATCACTTATTAAGATTGGGGATGTAAAGCACTCTTTGCATGAGAGCTATTTCTTATACAGGGAGAAACTTATGCATATACTTATACAATTAGCACAATGCATATGAAGGATAAACACAATTCTTTAGACCCGATTCATCTTAATCATGTTATAAAATACCACCCTTTAGAACTTTAGTCAACTCAAAATGGAGGTTAGGGACACAGACAGTGTATGGGGACTGCCTCATTCCACTTTCCAACTAATAGTCTCACCCAGAGAAGCACTGCATTGTGTTCAACTAGGAAAACTTGATTGCAAGCAACCTTTCTCCAACTCTCTCAAAATCCAAGTCACATGGGCCATTTCTAAGTGGGTAAGTTGGAACATGTGGGCATGGGATTACGTGACCTTTGTACATGTGGTTCACACTACCGTGAAGTTCTGTTGTAATCACCTACCCTTAGCACATGTAATGTCTCTAGTTAAAGAACATTCTCTTAAAGTGTTCATGGATTGGTTAGATTGGACTTTGTCTTGTTAAGTGGTCCACTTGTAGACTTAGTACAGGGTTTGCTTGTAATTACTCTCTTCCTTATTCCATAAATAGAAAGGAGGGTGCTTCTCTTGAGGATATTGGGTTTTCTATTTTTCGAAAAGTAAAGTTAAGAGTAAAGTAGTTGTGATAACTATATGTGCAAGGATGAAATATATACTTGACATAGAATCCTATAGTTTGCTACCATGCTTCCTTCAGTAGTCAAATTCTAGGATGAAACCATGTGGCTGCAAGTGAAATATTTGGATTTTTTTTAAATACATCAACAGGCGTCGCTTTTTCGACGTTCTTCCGAACTCCATTCAACCCATCTGATAGTCGTGCCATGACTTCGACACTTCCTCCCGTCGAATGACCGACGGTTAAAGTGTCGGACTATGTCGGAAGGCCAACTCTTCTAGTGTCAGAGTGCGTCGGAGTACCGACACTATCTGAATTAAAAACCGACGAGACCACCATTTCTCAGACACTTCTGTCCGTCGGATGACCGACGCTTCAGGGGTCGGAGAACGTCGGATTTCCAACGGTTTATGCAGTTTTGGTTGGCACTTCAGAAGGAATAACGGTCGAATATGTGACACAATGTTCTATCAGAGCTTCGACCCTTATTAGTCGACGGTCGGAGATCCAACGTTACGCCACCGACGGCAAAAAAAAAGTGTATGTGTCAAATACCCGACAGGTTAGTGTCGAATTTCAAACATGGTAACTGTCGAATTTTGGCCTCAAATTCTGTAGTGTGCTCCAGATCCGTCATCAGTATATTTACGTTATCTTCGGTGGCTTGTGTCAACGCCACTCCAGCTCTTACTGTTAACCTCAAATCTGCATCCGTCCCATGCACCAAAGTTTTATCAGTGACCATCATGCCTGGTTGTCCCCCTGTTTTGATTTTTCTCTTAGTCCTTTTGACAATCCTCTTCTTCTCTCTGTCATACAAAATGGTGGTAAATTCTAGGAATTCTTCTCTTTTTTCCTACACAAAAGGTATCAGATTCAATTCAGAAAAAACCACTTGTTCTTGAGTGCTGCCAGAAATTGTAGTAGGCTCCTGGGAATCAGGATTATCTTGTCCCTGCCCCTGATCTATCTGATCCTGTACTTCTTGGATGTCTGTTGGGTCAGTAGTTTTCTGGTCTATTGTAGATCCTGTTAGCCTCATACCTTCAGCTTCTTTTTGTTTCTTCTTCATCTTCTTTCTTCTTTATTTTTTCTTTTGTCTTCTTTGAAGCTTCCTCTGCATTCTTTGCTGCTTCCTCTGCAGCTTTCTTTCTTTCTTCTTCTTCATTCTTAAGCCAACTCTCATCCTATTGTGCTACTCTCCTAGCATCATCTTCTCTTTTCTTAGCCTCCTCCTCTTCAGCTTTCTTCTGTGCGGTTTGGCCCTCACCGCCCTTAATAGTGATCTTATGTTTAAATCTTCTCTTCAATGCAATCATATTCCTTGCATCCCTAAAGATTTCTTCATCTTTGTCCCAGAAGTTTGTATATTCAAAGTGAACATTTTCCTCTTTGCAATGTTCTGCAACCTTCTTCTGGGATTCATTTCTATGGAAGCTCATCTCTCCAAAATGAAACAGCTCCAATTCCTGTACAAATTTAGAAGCTCTTTTAATATTTGTAAATTTGTAGCTTCCTAGCCTGAAAGGTATGGTAAGATAGGCTGCCTTCTTATGTTCAAACAGAAAGCTTCCTACACCATCTAGGTACACTTTCCTAACTACTTCTTTATGCACCACATAATCAGTGGCATACTCGGGGAGCAAAGAAGGTACCCTGGAGAAACCATACATCCTGATGTACATCACTTCATCAGTCAAATAATAATTTGCATGTTCCTCGATGACTTTAAATGCCTCCTCAGACATACAATTGCATTCTGTTAGGAAGATCAAATTGTGTAAAGGCATAATAAAATGTTCACATATTTCTCTATAGTGGCTGTAATACTTATGTGCTCAAAATATTTTGTATGCAGTGTACACAGGGGTTCTGTCCCTATCCCAAATGCATCTTAAGGCTAGAAATGGCTAGGTTCATAGTATATAGTCCACCAAGATGGAACTCATATAAAACTCAGATTTCTTCTGGGATACCCCTCCCAGAGTCGAAGAAATGCAAGTTGAGAGGCTGTTGGACACAATGTTTTCCCAATTGAATATAGTTCCCTGGGTGGCCACATAGAAAATAATAGGGATCCATCCCAACTTGAAGCTCTTACCATGAGCTCTCCCAAACACTCTGTTCAACATCAATGCTATAAACCTATAAGTTGTCCTGAGAGTAGCTATATCATACTCTCTTGATAGCCTGTTTCAAAATTTCTACCCAAGTATCATCATCCTCTTTATTGTTTCAACTAGGTCCAAGTTTATTTCTTTCAACCAATCTTCAGTTAGGTAAACCTGGGCTGGGGGTAGGTGATATGCCAATGAGACATAACCAGGACTGTAGGCAGCATATCCCTGTTCGGCAGTATTGGCTAAAATCATAGTGGTCGCATCGGCCTTAGGTAGAATCCAACTGATCACCTCTGAGCATGGGAATAGTTCAGGTCTAGTGGCTATCTTCATAAGAGATGAATTCTCTATGTTGGCACATATGGTCAACTCCTCAAATCCAGCATTGGGAACATTTTGATTTGAAATCATCCGAAATATTTCACCCCACTTATAATCAGGATCTACCCCGGTGGTAGCTCTAGTGTCTTCATAGATATATTCTACCTTGGTAACGATTTCCACCTCAGGTTCTCCTTCAGTAACAGGGGCTTTCTTTTTTCTGTCTCTTAGACATGTCGCCTTTGAAGAGGTTGCCCTGTCATAAACCAAAATGCATTTTAGGCTATTTGAGCTTTTAATCAGTATTCGAAGAATGAATAAAAACTGTATAAACATTTACCTCCTCCATATTCGCAACAACTAAATCTATCACAATGCAAATGCAAAACCGAGAATAACTAGCAAGAAAACTTCTAAAAGTTATGTCTGAAAAATCCTAAGTCCGTCTACAACTAACAATAATCGTGTTTAACAATATGCATCATTTAAACCAAAATGCAATCCAACTTATTTCCCAAATCGAAACATCCCCATACATTAATCGAAATGCACGAAACAAATCCTCCGATGTCCAAGAAAAATAGGGTAACTGTCTACGACAGGAAGACAACTAAAAAACCTCACCCCGTATGGCCATAAGAAATCCCACAAAAAACAGTGCAGACAGCGTAACGCTTGTCTGCACCAACCTCCTAATCCATCGGACCAGGGTCGAAACTCCATAATGGCTCATACAAGCTCAAGAAACAAAACCCCCCCCAGTGTAAATGTTGCAAAACTGACCAATACTCTACGCCGTAAGGATGCAAAATATGGCTTAGATGACCAACTACAAACAGCAGGAACGCCTAACCAGAGGACAAAACCCTAGTTACAAAATTGATCAATAAAATCAAAAGAAGGAGAAACCATGGTTGGCCTACCTGGCAAAAAAACTGCAGTCAATGTGATGGTCTAAAAAAAATCCACGGTAGCACCCCAAACGAACAAAATCCCGACAGCTAAGCACGGATGCACAATTCGACAGTGAGGATGGAGGTAGACGTGAATTCACAAAGATAAACAATAGAATAATAATCATCCCATATATATAGCTCTCGGTGAAAAAGGTTGGTGGAAAAAATATTCTATCGGATGGCGAAACAACTAAGGCATCGGGCGGTTAATTCATCAGAGAGCCGCAACAGCGGGCGACAGACATACTATGGGTTCCACGGCACAATAAAAAAATCGGTGAGATAACACTAAACTGCAGCTTCGGACATCGGAACCACTATATCATTGGATGACTAGTTCAATTGGTAGCCACAACGGCGAGCATTATAAGGACCAAAAGTTCCGCAGACCAGTAAAAAATCGAAGAAAAACAAAACAAACCATCGGCGAAAGGAACAACTAAATGGCGGATGGTTAGTCCGCTTCGAAGCCGCAATGGCGGGTATCAAATGGACTACAAACTCTGTGGAAATCTGAGAACATCGTCGATCGAGACAACCAAAAACTAATCCCCCGCTCAAAAATCAACACAGTCCTGATAGCAAGAAAAGTAAAATAAAAAACCCTGCGGGATCGACAAAAATAAAATCCTCCGTCGGAGTGCTTGCAATCTTCCAACCGAAACGGTGGCAACACAAAGGACTAACTCTCCGATGGTGATGAAACAAAACGCTGAAATAGAATAAAAAAAAAATCGCGTCGGCAAAAAACAAGGCTTAGGATCGGGTCACTTGTAAGTAAGTTTCCGCAACGGTGGCTATGTAGACAACTACAGCCCCGACTCACAGTTCAAAAGAATTCCGATAGTGAAAAAGGAAATTATCAAAACTTCAAAGCATCAAGTTCAAATCCAGAGCATCAGCAGAAAAAGATATTCATTAACTCAAATTAACCTCAAAGATCAAAAACTGCAGCAGAGGATAACAAAGTTCAGCAATCAGAAGAAAATCTAGGCCAGATAGAATTTAAAAGGAGGGTCCAAAATTCTAAAAAATTTGGGAAAACGTTGCAGCTGCAACAGGCGCAAATAGATTTTGCATCTTACTTGGTTGAAGTCCACTTACTTGTTTCTCTGGATCAAAATTGGCAACATTCTCATTCACTAATCCCATGTCACTCCAGAAACTATAGCCCCTGCGTTGACAGTAGGACTCCCAAATTATCTTCCCATCTCCTGCCATTACGGCCTTTGATATAACCATGTTGGGAATTTTTTATTCGCCAGACATGAGAGGGGAAATAAAGAAGGTCACGAATCCATTTTTTGTGCACATAAAAAACCATAAATGAGGTCCAAATGATATTTTCCTTAGTAGGAGGCTCTATTTATTGACTAAATCTTACAAAATGTTATTATGAGTTCGGGATTTTCATGATGTAGTATATATCTATAACTTGGTATTAATTTGATCTGTATATAATTCTCTCGTCTCTTGGATTACGCAAAAGGTCACTTAAATGTACTGAAATATCTTGGATTTGAAAGATTTTTTTTTTGGAGCGCGTGATAATGACAATCACTTAATGATTAAGCAACAAAATATTAGTATAGGGTTTATACGTAGTATGGTACGGAAGCAGGGTTACTCAAAACAAGTAAATATCCATACCATCATAAGAAGGGATCGATGAGGTGACAAATGTCATGTTCACACACTATGAGATAACTTGAGGCTGATAACAAGTGAGCGTGACAATCACTTCTGCAATTAATATGATGATGTTATAACAGAAAGGGCTGGCATCATGATGATGTTATGATAACAAGTGAGGGTGAAAACCACTTCTGCGATTAATATGATGAAGTTATAGCAGAAAGGGGCGACGTTATGACGATGTTGAAATATTTCGGTATGTTTAAGTGACCTTTCACATTGTCCAAGAGATGAGGGAATTATATACATATCACATTAATCCCAAGATATAGATATATACTACATCATGAAAATCCCGAACTCATAATAACATTTCGTAATATTTAGTCAATAAATAGAACCTCCTACTGAGGAAAATATCATTTGGACCTCATTTATGGTTTTTTATGTGCACAAAATATCGACTTGTGAGCGTCATTATTTCCCCTCTCATGGCTGCCAAAGAAAAAATTCCCAACATGGTGATATCGAAGGCCAGAACGAGAGGAGATGGGAAGATAAGTTGAGAGTCCTACTACCAATGCAGGGGATATAATTTCTGGAGTGACATGGGATGGGTGAATGAGAATGTTGCCATTTTCGATCCAGAGTAACAAGTAAGTGGACTGCAGCCAATTGCAGATATGAGAAAAGATGCAAAATCTATTTGCGCCTAAACAAATAATTTAATGTTGCTATATTGTTGGAGCTTATCCAACACTTTGACTTGTAACTGGTGCTTTAGAGTTTGTAATATGAAGGAACGAGCAATTTCACATTTTTTCATTTCATCTCTTGTTTGCTACCTTGATTGTATTATGAAACTATTGATTATTGAGGCATTTTGTTCTTTTTTATCTTGTTCAACATTGTCATTGTGTAAAAAGCACTTTTGTCTAATGCTAGTTTCCAAAATTATAATTTTTAATTCTTGAAGAGAAATTATGACTTTACAGTTCTAGGAAGGGCTAGAACCCTTTGGAAGGGGTGAGAAGGGTTCAAATTTGAACGTTGTATAGGAGGTAGGAGTTCATTTTATTGTGATCGACGCGTTCAATTAATTGTATATCCTCTGACACTTTATTTCCTATTGAAGTCATTGCATATGCATCAAATATATTTTGATGTCTCACTTCAATTTTAGTTTGCAAAAGTTCATGAATATATAGAGTAAGCTAGGAGGTTGTTCATTGGAGTTGTAGACATTACTATGTAAATATATTAACCATTCTATGGATCGTAGAGATTCCTCATGCACATGTTTTTGCGAAAAAAATATGCTTTTATTTTGAAAATTAGAACATAAACATCTTCTAAACATCCACTGAAGAAAGATTTTTTTATGACCACCAAAATTTTCGTTTACAGGATTTGACATAAAAAGAACTCCAATGTTAATATTTCAAATTCCATGCTATTGTTACAAAATTCTAGGACTACGATATGTAATTTTCAGGATTATTAACAAACAGACCACCTTTTCACTTCGGTGCTAAAACATTGTCAAAATGCCTGAAAATTGTATTCGGTATTTGATAAATTGATTATGAATTTATTGAATACATATATATATACACATCAAATACCAAATACCAAAATAACATATACCCATAAATCTGAATACATATATATACCAAATAAGAATATCGAAGAAGGACATAAGTTTTCAGTTTCCAATATCTGAAATATCGGGAATCGAAATCGGGAAGGAAGCAAATTATTTTAACAAAAATGTGAATCTACGGTTTTCGACATCCGAAATATCGTAAATCATGGACACGGCAAATAACTGTAACAAAAAATGGAATTTTTTTCGTTTTTCTATATTCGATTTTGGAAATCGGGTATCGTGTTTTGGAAATCGAAAATTCAAAATGCAAAATTTAAAGTTCATTTAAAGGAAATAAGAGTTGATATAAAAATTTTATGCATTAATTTTTATTCGTTAATTATTTCCTGATAGCTACAATTATTTCCTACTTAATAACTTTCACAATGAGTGTCTCAGTTCCTGAGACAATTTAGTCTAAAACGCAATTATTTCAAAATTTCTTGGATGTTTCTTGGATGTTTCTTGAAACAAAAGTAGATATTTTACATCAACAAGTGATCAAATAAAAACAGTACATTTATAGAGAAAACAATGAGAAGCTTCAACACAATTTGCTTTTAAAGAGTTTGAACCAAGTAAGCTTTCCTCGTGTTTCCTACATTGGACAAATGCGGAGGTGTGAAAGAGATGTAACTCTTGATGTTGTAGTGAATGTAAGCTCTTGTCTATCAGTGTTTCCAATATCTATTGTAACATTTTGTAGGATCATACCTTTGGCTTTATGAATTGTTAAAACCCATGCCATAGGAAGTGGTAGTTACCTACGAGATGCCCTTGTTATAGGAGATATTTGAACATAAGTAGGATTCAAAGCATCCCATAAGGGTCCTTNTATATATATCAAATATCAAATACCAAAATAATATGTACCTACAAATGCAAATACATATATATATCAAATATGAATACCAAAGAAGGACATATGTTTCTGGTTTCCAATATTCGAAATATCAGGAATCAGATTCGAGAAGCCAACAAATCATTTGAACAAAAACTCGAGTCTCTGGTTTCCTATATCTGAAATATCATAAATCAGAAATCGCGAGTACGGCAAATACTCTTAACAAAAAATCAATTTTGTGGTTTCCGATATCTGATTTCGGAAATTGGGTATTGTATTTCGAAAATAAAAAATCCGAAATGTGAAATTTTTTTATATTTTTATTTAAAGTTCATTAAGGAAATAAGAGTTGATCTAAAAATTTTATATGTTAATTATTTCCTGATATATAATAATTGTCCTACTTAATAAATTTCATAGTGAGTCTCAGTTTCCTGAGACAGTTTAGTCTAAAAGGAAATTATTTCAAAATTTCTTGGATGTTTCTTGAAACAAAAGCAGATCTCTTACAATAAAAAGTGATCAAATAAAAGCAGTACATTTATAGAGCAAACAATGAGAAGCTTCAACCACAATTTGCTTTTAAAGACTTTGAAGCAAGTAATGTTTCCTCTTGTTTCCTACGTTGGACAAATGGATTGTCTTGCATTCGAGAGTATCTAGAAAAAGAGAAAGGTGGAGAAATGTGAAGGCCTGAAAGAGATGTAACTCTTGATATTGCATTGAATGTGAGCCCTTGTCTATCAGTGTTTCCAATATCTATTGTAACATTTTGTAGGGTCATACCTTGGCCTTTATGAATTGTTAAACCCCATGCCATACGAAGTGGTAGTTGCCTACGGGATCCCCTTGTTATAGGAGATATTGGAACATAAGTAGAATTCAAAGCATCCCATAAGGGTCCTTTGTAATAGAGGAATTCGACAACAACAAAACATGGTAAGCTAGGAGGTTGTTCATTGGAGTTGTAGACAATGTCAATGACTTTTCCAAGTGATTCGTTAACAAGTCCTTCTTGAACCCATAAATTAGCAGTTAACATGACTTGTTGACCAATAGCAAGAAGGACCTTTAATGGCAACTGCTCATCATCAATGGATCCATGGCCATGTTTGTTCCTTTGTTATGTAAAGCAATGTGCAATTGGAATATTAAGTTGTTTCAACATGTGTTTGTTGTGTAGTGCAACAGAGGTATTGGTGGGATACAAGTGGATAGATTGTTGAAAAGAACAGTTTTCCACATATGAAAGGCATGAGCTTGTTCTTTTCATTAGGAGTGCCCAGTATTCAACAGTTAGTGTTCCATTTCATAGGTTTATCAAGAGTTTCTGAAACACAGTTTGAGAAGGGTTATTTCCTTGTTGTCGAAAAATTGTTTCTAGCATGATAAAAGTATCAAATGTATGCCAAAGATTTGTTCCAACGGATGAGCTTGCATACATGGGGATGTCCTTTACAAGAGGCAATTGACCAAATTCACCAACAAGGATTATGGAACAACCACCAAATGGGATTGTACAATTTGAGGGGAAAGATCGACGTAAGAATGCATCAATCTGAGTCAACATTTTTGGTCTAATAAATCTCATTTCATCTATGAAAATATAGCGAATATGACGGAGTTCTTATTGAATTTTTTAAAGGGATTGGCCTTCAAGGAGGTGCATTTCACCAATGGGTGTTTGAAGAGCATAATGTATTGTATATGTATGTATGTTAAAAGCAGCAACACCAATTGGAGCAAGGAGAAGAAGTGGGGAGGCACTTTGTTCAAATGCAGTTTGTAGTACAGATTTTAAGCAAGATATGAGGTAATATTTCTCGATGCTTGTAGTACCTTGAATCACCATTTTGAGTGATGGAGCCGATCTAGTGTTTCTAAAATGAGAAATGACAACATGAAAGGTTATGTGTTGTGTGGGAGACAAGGAATCAGGTGAATTGGACAATGATAGGGTGTCTTCATGTAGCTAGGTTGACAAGCAATTGAGGTCAACGAATGATGTTGATGTCTGATGCAAGTGGGTGGTTATATTTTTATGTGTCCAATTGTGAATTTTGTCAAAATCAAGATGTGCAAGCATTTCAAGGTCATAAATTTGGATGTTGTTTCCTGGTCGCATTTGAGAGAGAAGTTCCCACTCATCCATGGTATGGGACAACGAATAGGTAATAGCATCAAAGTTTGAATCATCGGATAGAGCTGTAGAGGGTTCTTCTTGTGCACATTCAACATTCCAGACAACATATGTGCCTTTAATGTGATGCCAATGAGAAATAATATCAGAAGCTGTTGTTCCAATATCCTGAGGGATGGAACGAAAAGGTTTGTATAGAAGAAGTTCACTACAACAAAACGGTTCAAAAGATGAAGAATCAAAGGGATGAATGGAAATGAATTGTGGATAGACTCTAACAATCTTGTGATGTAAGTTTTGTTTCCGTGGATTTTTTTCCTATTAGAAGAGAAAGACCAAGAATGAGCAGCTTCAAGTAGGGTTAGATGTTCAAGAGCAAGTGTTCTTTGCATGTATGCAAATATGAAGGGTGGGGGGGGGGGGCGGTGTTGGAGGGGTGTTATTAGTGCCATTAGAAACACGACGAAAGACACTTAGATTGAAATTTAACAAAAATAAGTGACAGCTACAAAGTACAAGTGGAATTTTTTGCAACATGTGACATGTCTCTTGTGCACTAATGTATCGTTCTGCAACTGTTTGTGCAAGCAATTGTTTGATTGGCTGAAGAATGGGGCCGTCACTTGGTGCTGCATGTGCAAGGAGAGAGAGAATTGCATGGTAGATTTTTTATTTTTTCTCTAATTTTGATGCATACTTTCAAATGTATTTGAGGACATCATGTCTAGAAATAACAGGTTGGCAATCAGCATTAGCCCTCCATATTGAAAGCATGGTAGGGTTGTGAATATTGAGAAGGGAATCAATTCTTGCAGGATTGTATGTTTTACGTTCATTTGGATCAATGAACAATGAAGAAGAAGAGTGTAGCTCATATGGAAAACCATAGTTACATTGAACAGATGATCCTTTTTTGTGAAGGCAAGTTGATTCTGAACATCTGGTGTGTCTTTGAACAAAATTTACAATTTCTTCATAGTGAACTGAGTAGTTTGATGCAAATATCAATGGTGATGCAAGACTGCATGGATCATTTGTAGTAGAATGGTATAACCCAGATGTTTACAAGTGGGAATCATGAGGATTCTAAGCTTTAACATATGTGTCAAAAAACAAATTTGAAGCTTCGACTGCAAGAACATCTTCCCAGTCTAAGGTGTCCATATTTGGTGCATCTGCCAATGAAATAAAACCATGAATGTGTGTGTATCCTATATGATTCCATTCACATCTACATGGGAGGAAAAGTAATATATTAGAAAATAAATGTATAAAGTGAGAATTACGAAGAGAAAAATAAGAAGGAAGAGATGGTAGAATACCTGCACCAAGAATTCATTATATGAAAACCTTTTTCAAGCACCTCTTAAAGGAATGTTTTGAATCTATTGTTCATGTATTGTGATGTAATATGTGGATTTGATATGATGTTGTGAACTTTCCATTGGTAGTCTTGAGCTAAACCTGTAGGACGTCCAGCGGGCATTAGAACATGCAAATTTGGCCATTTTGTGTCAGCTGCACTAAGGGTAAAGAAGAAAGTTGGTGTACCTTGTTGATTGATCATATTTGTTAGCTCAGCTCTACTTTTGTTCCAATATGAGTGTGTTCCACGTAATGAAGATCCAAACCTTGTGAACCACTCACCAATTTTCTGATTAGGCATGTCTTGCAATTGGTTAACAAGCTCAAGTATTTTAGGAGGTAGTGTATCTTCAAGATTAGTTTTGACGAAAGTAGCATTACTTCGATGATGCATAATTACATTGTATATGTAGTACCAGAGCCAAGGATATTGGCCAAATATGTTGTCATGATAGTGAATTAGGTGAAGTGCATATTCGTGTATATCAACCTCATGAATGTGTGGTTTCCATTAAGCATTGTTGCACCTGTGGGGAACAAAGTTGGAAAATCCATGGAAAGAAGGCCTTATGTGTTGTACTCATTGATAGGGGAAATGCCTATAGGGGGGAAATCAATGGAAGGTGGTAGTGGGATATTTGGTATGTGTAATAACTGTCTAATTTCTTCAACCTTGGTTCCAGCATTAGTTTTTGTTGAAATAAATGAGGATTCTAATTCATAGGGTTCAAATGAATTTGGTGGTTGAACTGTAGAGGACAAGATTTGCTGATGAGATAATGTAGCATTGTTATTAACATGTGGAATCCAAGGTGAAATGGATGTTGATACAAGAGGCAATGAAGCTAATGAAACTGGGTTGACCTGTACATCCTTGTAGTATGGGTCATTTGTCATTTTTTACTGAAGGGCAGCAAGAACACTTGTTTGACTAACAAATAGATCATATGGATTGTTTGTAGAGTTGCATTTGCAAACAACAAGGATGTCAAGTTCTGATATTAAATGGGGCAGGTATTTGGAAATATTGGAAATGTCTTGGGGGAAGCAAATAGTATGTCTAGAATATATTTATTAACCACCGTGAGCATGTGTAACTTGTAAGGCTGGGTTAGCACGACTAATGAGCATTTCTTCAACTTGTGTAAGTAGTGCAAGTGCAGGTGGTTGGATGCCTGGGTCCATATTGTTTTCGAATGAAAAGCGATGGCCTTTTCATTATAGAATACAACAAGAACGAGTGTCTACATCATGGAATTTTTTCATTACAATACTAGGGTAACATTCTTTGAAAATCAAGTAGACATGTATATCATCCAGTTGGTCCATTTTTTAACAAAATTGTTGATGTGCACCATCGAGGCGGGTGTTCGATGGATTTAGCATAGGTGGTGGAAGTGAAGGTCTGTTGGAAGGTTTGGGAAGAGAAACTGGAGAAGAAATATCCACAGGTAGTCGAGCAGCTCTGTAAGAAGACGTTGTTTCTTGTTTTTTTTATCTCTGTTCTGTGCATATACAACTCTTCTTCATGCATTGGCTTGTTTATTGTCATGAGTTGGCATAATGCCTACAAGGAAACCTTAAAGTTTTTAAAGACTTAGAAGATTTGATTGATGGCATCGACACATTTTATATATGTATTAACTACAAAGTATATCGATATAAAGCAGAAGACAAAAATAAAATGTTAACTGATTGCATGTTGGAAACTAAGAATGTTCCTAGAAAATAATATTGATGGAATAAATATTTATTTTTCGGTCCTACCTTGCTAATTGTAAGAAAGCAACAATATAGAAGAACAAAATGTAGTATGAAAAAGGATATATGAAAAAAATATAATTTTTGTTCTGTACAGAAGAATGAAAACTTGTGCTAAGAAATAAGAGAAGAAAGTTGTTAATTCAATAAATAAACAGAATAGCAAATTAGTATTGTATTCAAAAGTAATCATATAGGTTGCATCAACAATTTAGGTAAAAAATGTTAAGTGATAGCTTGTAGAGTGAAAGTATCAGATTGCAAAATAGAAGTTGTCGATTATGTATTTTCAAAGAATATGAGAATATATCAGGTCGAAAAAATGTATATATTTATGTATTCAGCGAAGTTGTCGATTATGTATTTTCAACCATGACAATTACAACTTTTAGGTGCACAATTCCGCATAATGTATTACTTCTAATTGAAAGAGTAAGAAGTAATTGTTTGTTGCAGATCATCTACACTATTTCAACAATTAATGTTGATTTAGTTGAGAGAAGACATAGGTCTTTTGTTGAGATGGCCAAAACATTCATTACAGACAATCAAGAATATGCTTATGTATTAGGTTGAACAAACCTATATATTTATGTATCCAGTGAAGTTGTTGATTATGTATTTGCAACCATCACAATTACAACTTTTAGGCGTGCAATTCCGTAGAACGTCTATGTTCTAACTGAAAGAGTAAGAAGTAATTATTTGTTGCAAATCCTCTGGACTATTTCAACAATTGATGTTGATTTAGTTGATAGAAGACACAGGTCTTTTGCTGAGATTCCCATGAGTTGGTTTGTAGCATCATCAAAATCTATCACACCATGAATATATCTAGCTACATCTTCCAAGTCAACCTTTAGTATGTATCGGTAGTCACATTCAGGAAACTCCCTATCACATTTACCACAATTCCAAATGTCTCCAACTTTGTCAGCAATCTTTTTCATGCATTCTATACCATCAACAAAAAGAGGGCATGCAAGGAAATGAATGTCGTCCATGTTAACATGTGTGATGGTTGCAACAAAAGAATACCAAACAACTTTTCCAGATGGTTGAAGAGTTTGTAGCTCATTGATGGTATGATTTTATGAGGACCAGAATGAGAGGCACTGAATTTGCAGCTCAAATAGGGTGATGCTGAACGAAATCCATTGACATGAAACCATTTCTGGAGAACTTAATTTTGTTCCATATTTGGGTTTATAAATATAGTAGATTCAGAGATAGTGCCAACATTTTTTCCATTAAAATCTATAACACGGCCGCCTTTGATTGCTACCGCTGGAGGAGTAGGTAAACCGTGAAGGCTGGCAAGCTCGGCACCTTGAATTTGTAAATGATCTCCTCAAAGTGTTATGTCAATACTATATCCTGACATGTCACTGAGTCCAATGGTCCACCTAATAGTTTCAACAACATCCTATTTTCGTATCATGGATGTAGGTGAAACTGAAATGAAAAGTCCAACAAGGTCAACCATGGAATTTACTGGTATAGTTTTAATCTCCTTAATAGTTTTAAAGTTAAATCAATATAAAGGTATTAAGGGGTATTCATCTAAGCATGGTTGGATGGTTGAGGAGGAACCTAGAAAAATCTCATCGTGGCTTTTCAAATGGTTGAAAATTGGATTGGATGCTTTGACTGTGCCATTTGATACCATGTACACTATTCATGTTTGTATTTGGTCATACAAAGAGAGTTCCAATCCATTGAATGCAGATATATGTATTTCATCGTGTGAAGCATTAACAAGGTCAAATCCAAACACTTTTCCAGGCCCTCGTTGGTTCCCATATTCATGTATGTTTTTCTTGGCAATAACTCATCCTTGAATGTTCCAAACTTTGCTAGAAGAGGAGAGTGATGTTAATGGGATAGTCGATCCAGCGAAGCCAGGGTTTTCATTTATTGAGCTAGCGTTGACTGGAATAGAGGAACTACTCTCTAAGGGAGAAGGTACAGGTAAGTGGTAAGGTGCAGGGTCTCCAATAATTGATGCATCCACTGTAACAACCTCGAGTGCAAGCAATGCGATACTCCTTTAAGATGAAGTATGTTAGAGTTCAATGGGAGAGAAAAGCATTGGATGCATGAACAGTGTGAAACTGATTAAATGAGAAAAAAACAATGAGGAAATTAAACATACATTACATTATGTACAATGTTGCATGTACATTGGGTAATTTTGATTATAGTTCTGTCTTTTAGTTTTCCATTTTCTACAATATCACTATATATAATTGGAAGCAGTATCTCATACTTGTGAAGGTCGTCTGAGATAGAGATTCGGAACCGAATAGATGATGAGTTGAGTGAGTTCACTTGGTTTAATGAGGAGACCTGTACCAGCGGGAAAAGGTTGACAACACCATGTAGCAATAGTGAAATAGAATATTCAATTACCATACTCTCCATAACGTGATGGTTATTTTTTCTTGTGGAATGAAACATGGCATGAAAAAAAATTAGAATGTAACGTAATCATGTAACCAAACTAAAATGGATATATTAAAAGCCAAATTCTTCACATTAACATATTTCATTACTCTGGTTGTTGTCATTCATTAACATATTTCATTACTCTGGTTTGTATCTATTTGAACTATAAATGTATCGAAATTGTGTGAAGAAACCAGAAGTTGGAAAGATAGAAATTAAGAATCCAGAATCCGACATTTCGGAATCAGGAAATACTATGTTCTCCAATAAGGAACACCCTATGTTTCTGTATGCCAATCCCTGATTTCTAATTTCTGACATTTCGGATTGCAAAAATACTATGTTTTTCAATAAGGAAAACCATATGCTCCAATTTTCGATTGTCATATTTTTGATTTCCGACATTTCGGATTTCGAAAATCCTATTTTTTCAAATAAGGAACATCCCAGGTTTCGATTTCTGATTTCCTACATTTTGGAAAATGAAAATCTAAGTCCTATGTTTTCCAATAAGGAACACCATATGTTCCGATTTTTTATTCCCCAATTTCTGATTTGCGACATTTCGGATTCTGGAAATACTATGTTTTCCAATAAGGAACACCATATGTTCCAATTTCTAATTCATGGATTTTCGATTTCTGACGTTTCGGATTCCAAAAATATTATGTGTTCAAATAAGGAACATCCTATGTTCCGATTTCCAATTTCTGACTTTTCGGATTGTGAAAATCCAATGTCCTATGTTTTCCAATAAGGAACACCATATGTTATGATTTTCGATTCCCCAAGATTCAATTTTCGACATTTCGGATCTCAGAAGTATTGTATTTTCAAATAAAGAAATGTCGAAGCTCCTATTTTCGATTTTCGACGTCCGGGTATTGAAAACTAGAAAACCTCGATTTTTAGGCTTTACTTTGATTCTTCGTATTCTTTTCACATAACTTATTCCTCCGCTAAGTCCATCCCTATTTTAAACTCGCTCTATGTTATTTTTTATTGCTCTGCCTCTAAATCTGGCGGAGATTTTGGCCTCTAAATTGGTACAATTTGTGGATACTGATGTTAGCTTGCATATTTGTATGTTAAGAAAAGAAACCCCTTTTACCTATGTATTTTTCAATTATCCAAACTTGGTTTCCTTTTGTATATCGACCTGGTAAATTGGGTAGTTGATGATGTAATCTTTAAACAAGAGTTTTTCACTTGCCGGTGCTGGAGAAGGATAACGAAAGACATATCAGGAAAGCTTTATAGTGACCTTGCAATTTTAGGTTGAGTTCCTTACCTAAAACAAGTACGTCATAAAAACTAATACCTCACATTTTATTGACATAGCATGAGTATTACACCATTATGAAGCTACATAACTAATACAAGTCACAACCCTTTTGCAACGAAGCAAGAGTAAGAGTCAATTAAAACACAACAAGGGTGTTTCACCATCTCATAAGCAACATTTTCATTAAGCCAAAAAACTAATACCTATCATTTTATTAACAGAGAATGACATAACCAATACATGTCACAATCTTTTTGCAACAGAGCAAGAGTCACATTCAACTAAAACAGAGCAACGGTGTTTCAACATCTAATAAGCAGACTGAATGAATATTCAAAACAATTAAGAAGAACTAAGGAATACCTGAAAATTTAACAAGATGCGAAATCCTCTGATGGAAAATCTAAGTGTAAATGAAACGCAGCAAAATAAATATAAGCAAAACAAAGGCAAACAGTAAGAAATAATGGTTACCTGAAGGCCTATTTATATGTGGAAAGAAAATGTGGTAAATCAAGTATCGTAAGAAGATCTTGGAGATCGTCATAAGATGAGCAAAAATGAAGATATATCCCCATGTTTGAATCAAATGACAAACTTTCTTTCATTAATGGAGAAACAATGCATTGATGAAGCATTAATGTGAATGAAGGGACATGGGCAAAGTGTATTTCATCGACTGAAGCAGCAGTGAAACAAAACCATGACCAAATTGACCCCAAACTAAGAGCTTAAAGGTAGAAAATCCCTGGAGAAAATCTTAGCCTAAACCCAAATAAACTATTGAACTGAGACTCGCAAAATCTTGGCAAGGGCTATGCCGAATTGAGAGAAATGAACTGTAGTGAAGGACAACGAAATCCTGTAAAAAAAAAAATCCCCAAACCGATCGTTTGGGACAACAAATAGAAGTGAAGTGAAAACACACAAGCCACCTATCAAAAAAATACAGTAAAAACCAACTAGGAAGAAGGATCCTCAACTGAAAATCAATCCATTCACGCACAGCACTGGTCGTCTAACACAGAACACATGTGGTCTACGGGACAGAAGTTCCAGAATTGAGATTGCAGAATCAGGGACCCAACTAAAATGCATTAAAAAAAAACAAAAATTGATCAGCATACATGCATGAAAAAAAAGGTAAGGACAATCAATCATGCGCAGCAACAGTTGTAACAAGTGAGCATTTGGTCAGCATGACAATTATGTCCTTTGAGTTGACATTTGACAGGGAAAACGAGACACAAGACCTGTCCGACAACACTAGTCCATGTCATCTTCTTCGTTATTTTCCGGATCACAGGATATAACAACCCGGAATTTTAACCATGGCGTGATGTGGATAAACTCGTCAATCACCAAGCGACATGTGTCGGAATGTTAATGGTCAGGAAGACAAGGAATCTTTTAAGACTGCGTCTCCATTGTGAAAACACCTAAGGCATAATTATAAATATTTGTATAATAATATTTTCTTAAATCTTTTAAATAATTATGTTAATTAAGGTAAAAAGAAAAAGAGAAAAAAGAGTATCAAATATATAAAAAGGAAAAAAAATTATAAAATTGAAATTAAATGAAAAGTAAAATAAATAATAAAGAAAAATTAATGTTTTTTTTACTCAAAGAAATGCCAATGTTTTCTCTTATGGAGAATTAAAGTATCGGTCACAATCCACAATACATAGATATGGCTAAACTTACACAATTCACTCAATCAATAAGGGATTCAATAAGAATAGTATGTCACTTACAAAAATTAAACCTCAGTGGACAGAGTAATAATTATTCCTTCCAACCACTCCAATAAACAAAGAAAATAATAATATCCAATCAATATAACCCAAAAATAAAACAAATTAAATTATTAATAAAAAACCAGAATAAATATAATCAAGAATAAATCCTTTCAAAGTAATTTCATAAACTTAGGTCAACAAATACATTTAGTCATTACAATAAATCTTATTTTTTATATATATAAAATAAAAATTAAATTCTACCTCATATTTAAAAGACAAATAAAGTATGACCCATTTTTCCAATCTTAATTTTATTTTTTAAATTGAATTCTACCTCGCATTTAAAAGACATAAAGTAGGCCCTTTTTTCCAATCTTAATTTTTTTTTTAAATTGAATTCTACCTCGCATTTAAAAGACATAAAGTAGGCCCTTTTTTCCTAAGACAATTCTACCTAAGACAAATGAAGTATGGACCATTTTTTATAAAATGATTGTGAAATATTCACTTTTGCATATGATGGGGACAATGTGTTTTGTTTTCCACTTATTGATTCTTGCAATGATTTATTAATGGAAATTTTAAGATTGGACATTCTCACTGAATCCACTATTGAGAAATCATGTTATATTTAAGGTGGGGTATTATTAGACAATATAAAAGAGTATCCAAAGCGATGTGTTTCAATTGTTGCTTGTCGTTATATTGTTTTTCTTTGATTGTTGCGTGTCATTACATTGTTTTTCTGTTTTTTTTCAAAGACATTGATGTTTATAATTCCCATTCGTTCTTTATATTAATGTGAAAAATCACTTTCCTATTTAGTGTGACTTTTCATCTTGCTAGGCTTCTAAGCTAAGTTACGTCAATTCCAATATTCATTATTTCTCATATTTAATGTGGGTCATTGTTGAACAATCCAAAGCATTGTGTTTAAATGGTTGTTTTTATTTAAATGGATTGATGTTTATAATGGTTATTCCTTCTCAATTTGGATAGTAATAATCACTTTTCAAAAAAGTGTGACTTTCTATTTCATGAAGTTTCCAAGTGATAGATCTTTTTCAAAACTAAAGATAATATTATGTTAAAAACATCATTAAGTATATTAGTATAACTAAAAGCATAGTTTATTTTAAGAATTTGGGATGAATACTATGGTTGGAAACCCATATATACATTAAAGAGTTATAGTATTTGATACTTTTTTTTTTCTCTTTAGGACCTTACCAAAACTTTTTACTAGGTGAATCTCAGGATCTATGGAATGATTTATTTCTTAGACACATGAATATGATTTACAAGTTCACAAGATGAATTATCTCTATATTTTATTACAAGGCTTGATGGTCTAGATATCATGGTCAAACAACTCTCAATTGATATGCAAGAACTTAGATAGCAACTCAGGAATGTTGGAACAATACAAAAATCCTTGAGGAATATTGTAAGGAAAATGGCCCTCAGTTGGACTTTCTAAAGAAACTAGAAGGGAATGACTCTTCCAATGAGGGAGGATATTTCCCATAGATTCTCTTTCAAGACCAACATAGAAATAGACCACCCTTTCAAGATAACAACTCATGATATCACCTAAATGGAACACTACTTCTCTCTCCGTGGAAAAATGGTATGGCCTAATGATACTCAAGGCACGGGGCTTATATTTGGATCCATAATGTTGGAAATGATATAATAAATATTATGTTAGATACACTTCTTGTAGCCAGCTTGTGAAAATCCTCTATGCTCGTATTGAATGAGACGCTCTATATTTGGGATGACGGATTAAACTATGCCAAACATGTATAATTGTAGAATTTATAGCTACCTTTGAGAAATTGGAAAACCAAACATAAGTCATGTTTGATTCCTCTTTTAAAGAATGTTTCATCAATGGACTCGAGGAATAAATTAGAGCACAAGTCGTGATGCAATGCCCAACTATTCAGTTGGAGGCCCATGAGAGAGATAAAGAAGGTGAGATAGTGATAAATGCAAATACAAGAAGTATTTCACTTCTTTCTCTTTCCCTCCTTTGGAAAACACCACTAACTCCTCCTCTTCTCGGTTAGGCTTGAGAATCCAAAATTAGTCCTAGGAAGAAATGATGAAACATCTACGCCTCAAAATTTGATACAATTGCAATGAAATTTATTTCAAAGGGTACAAATTAAAGAACATAAATTATTTCAGATGGATGTATCCTCCCAAGACCAAGTGGAAGACATTCCAGTTGAATATACATTAAAACCATAAGTAGAGGAGACCACCCTTAAAGAAGAAACAACCTTACAAACCTTACAAACTACTTGTGACTATCCCTAAATTTCCCTACATGCTTTATTAGGTTCTTCTACACCTTCAAATT
>LPNX010874165.1:9547-58668 GCA_001517045.1 Pseudotsuga menziesii | reverse complement strand
AATGGGTGAATCTCTCCAATATATAGAAAAATTCGAAGGCAATGTTATCAATAATATAATATGTATATATAAAAAAATTGGTGAATCTTTCATTTTATTATATATATATATATATAATGGGTGAATCTCTCCAATATATAGAAAAATTCGAAGGCGATGTTATCAATAATATAATATGTATATATAAAAAAATTGGTGAATCTTTCATTTTATTATATAATGTTGTAAAATCTTAGTGAATCTTTCGCTAAGTTATAAGATATTGTAAAGTCTTGGCGAATATTTCACTTCATTATAAAAAATTATAAAAACTAACGAACCTTTCACTGAGTTATAAAATATTGTAAAAAATTGGTGAATATTTAGCCAAGAAGACTCACCAAGGAAATCAATAAGAAGGTGAAACGCCTCAAGTTCATAGTTTAGAAAATGAAAAGAGTTGACACAATGCAGATGGAATTAGATGAAGGCCTTAACATAGAACATGGGCTTACTTCAATACGAAAATATGAGGGTAGCCTTAGCATATTTCCAGCTTCAAGAAAGAGAATAAAGTGGATAAAGATGAGAGGAAGAAGAAGCAATGTGAAGAAGAGAATATTGTCAACTTTCAAGTGTTCTTTGTTAATGTCAATTTTGAGAAAACTAACACCCAGAAGAAAAAAAATCTCTACCAAAAATCCACGTTGTCATTCGGAGTGTTTCAAAGTTGTCCAAGGAAATGAGGAAGCTCATTCATAGGATAAATAACGCTAATCACTGCAATAATTATCACAATCAACTTCATGAAATCAGCGACGACTGGTGTCTTTACTTTGTGTTGTTAAATATGCCTGGTTGAAGAATCTTGGCTTCCAACACCTAGATTTTAATTTTTTTGTCTTGTATAGAATGTGAATGCAAGCATGTTGTTTTATATTTTTTTATGAATTGGGAATCTGTGTTTCTAATAGAAGTGGCATTTTAGATCCCTTTAGTTATGCAAAAGACTCAAAACCTCAATTTAGAGAGTGGTTTTTTAGAGTGTAGACAACATAATTCACGACAAGTTTTGAAAATAGATGAAAATATTTGTAAAAAGAAAACAAATGTAAAAATCAACCCCTAATACCTAATTGGATAGTCAGTGGAAGAGTTGTTTATTATCACTTCCTAATACGATCCTCTCTCTTATCACATCTTGGGTAGGATGTCAAGGAGGTTTTGTGGAGGAAGAAAGTAAGAATAGGTAAAGAGAGGTTGGATTACAATTTGATTTAGGTTGCTATAGGTATTTCCCCCAATCAAAGTGACAATCTTGCAGAGAGATTCTCTTTTTCGTCTTCCACTTTTTTAAGAATGAATTCATAGAATTTGTTTGAAGTATTAGCAGCATCGGCTTGCTCTATGATTTTCATCTCCCAAGTAGGTGCAACATATTTCATGGGTTTGATTGTGACCATTTAGGTGCGCAAATTTTCAAAGGTTTTCAACTTAGTATTCAGTATGACAGTTTCCTGATGCACTCTCTTGTTTTTGCACACAGTATTTCAAGTTGTCTTTTTACAATCTCCACGGAGTTATCATGGAATTTCATATGGATTTCATGCCTCTCACATCAACTTTATATATTGAATGAAATTAAAATATGATGGGACAACACCAGATTTCAACATCATATCTCTTGGTGTTGTAGACATAATTTTAACATATATATGTCTTTTATTATATTTGGAAGTAATGTGTTGTTGCTCATAAATTGATTTATCATGGTCATGTTTCTTGTTCTTGGTACTCTAGATCTTTAACAATTCTTTTAATATCAAGTCAAACATTACTAGGAAAAATATTGTTTCTAGCAAGTGATTGTTGCAAATATTGTTTCCATCGATGTCTGCTTAAATAAAATATAGATACAGAGGATAGTTTACTTTCTTTTTCTTCTTCTAATTTTGTCATTTCAAGATGGGGAGAGGGAAAATTTTCACTGGAAAATGCCTCTTATCTTATGGCAATGAGAGAATAGGATTTTGACTTTTAGTTACACATGGAGACAATGGAAATAAGTTTGCGCAATTTGTTATGTCAATGTATGTATAGTGTGTTGGGATTTTAGTTGGAGAGGTTTAATGATCCGGGAATGATCCACAATTAGTTGATCATGTTTCATATCCCTCATCGGACTTCATATGGAGAAAGTATAATTTCATATCCCATTCAGAATTTAGGAGACTAACGGTTTTCAGGATTTTAGGGTTGGAAAGATTGTAGTGTTTTTTATTATATCATGTATGAGGGTATGGGATAGGAATTAGTCAATACCAAAAAAATTTGAGACTTTGCATCATCTAATCATATATGAGAATTAATATAGACACGAGTTTCATGACAATGTCCTTCAACAAAATCCCCATATTCCCGACACACACAACTCCTTTGGGATGTTGCATGTAAGACAAATGAAACATAGGGAAAAAATTTAATGTGGATAGCTCTCTAAATGTTACCCTTGAACGACCTCCCCATATCCTAAATACATATCCAATTCCTTCAACATGTTGGTGGAAGATAAATACAACATAGGGCAAAATTTCTTGTGGGTTGTACTTGTTTTCAAAAAAAATAGATAATGAATTTAATGATAATATAAGCTAACAATAGTAATACTATTGCAAGAATCCATCCCATTACAATAAACCCATAAACCCTAAACCAAAAAAACGGAATCTTGTTGCACAAATTTCCAAAGAAAAACAAAAACAAACATGGGATATGCGTGTTCAATGTAATAAAGTCCATAAAAGAGATGTAAAATGTTGTTCAATAGATTGGATGATTGCTTATGTTTTACAATATGAAGCATGCAATGTCATAAATGATATAAGTTAAAACCAAGGTAAAAGTTTCAAAATAAATAATTTTACCTTTGTTATATCTTGTGCATTCAAGTCATCTCCACGAAATAATTTATGCAAATGAAATAGAGCTTGAATTCATATAAATTCATCCCAATTACATGTAAATAAATGCTAGAAAAGAGAAAAATAATGTTTCCATCCATTTTCATTTTCTGTCACAAACAAGAAAGACAATGTAATAGTTAAATAGTAAAACATCAATCTTAAATACCTAACATAAATGCAGTCTCAATCATCAATGTTACAACGAAAAAACACAAAATATAGAATATATTTTTACCTTAAATGTAGCCTCAAATTGACATATAGTGATATTGCAACCATAAATACTTTTCAACCTACTTCAAAAATAGAGGAACAACAACATTAGTCAAATAACATGAATCACAACATCAACAACAGAACATGTAGACTCACGAGTCACAATTGGAAGGTGTCAGTGAAACACAACTACAGTGTGCACTGAATAGATTTAGGGAAAGTGGGGACTCCACTTGTTATCCCATCCCTTAATGGTCCAGCGGACATGTGGGGACCTGAATCTTGACAAACCGATAAAATGATAAAATCAAACATTATGCTCAATCTTGGCCTCCACTATCCAATTGTGGTCGTGGAGGCTAATACAATTATGCATTGTAATTATACCAATTGATTATTGCATTAGATGAATGTTGGTCTCATGCCAATAGGAATCCTACGATCAATGCATAGGAACCTAGTGCATAGACTATTTGTCTCTTCACTTAGCTATGTAGAGGTCATTTTTTTTTAAATAACCATAAGTATTTACAAAGAAAATATACAATCAACATAAAAGAATAAAAAAAGTGAAGACACTTAATTCATGCAACTAAAAGGTAATAAAAACATATTTTCTCAAACCTTGAATCAATGGAAATCGACTAAAACCAATCTTGAATCAAGCTACAACAAAGGGTCAAATCAAGCATCAAATGAGAACTAGAAACATTCAAGGGACTAACAAAATATTTAACCAAAATACGCACAAACTTCAAAAATTGGCAAAATGCTTCCAAAAAAAGCAATAAACAAACCATAAAAATTTGTCAAAATATTTGTGCTAAACATCAACATGTTTTCATGTACTTAAATGATCCCATTATTACTTAGCAGAAGACTAAAATGTTTTCAAATTAGTTATTTATCCCTTAATGTTAAGACACTATCTATGTGAAGAGATAGCTCTTATGCCTAGCTTTCTCAATTCCAACTTCATTTCCTGTCACATACAAGAAAGAAACAATGTAAGAGATAAATATCAAAACACCAATCTTAAAATAATATGCATGAAGGTAATGTAGCTCAAATCATCAATGTTACAACAAAAAAGTACAATGTAGAATCTATTTTTACCTAAAGCACAACCTCAAATTCACATATAGTGATCACCAACAAATTGCAAGGATACATGGAACACCTAGACCAAAATAACACTCAAGAGTCCTATTGAGGCCTGGAAATTCGCAGGCAACAACAGAAAGGGATTCTCCCCAATCAACGTTCCCAACTAGCCCGTTGACTATTTGGTATAGGGAATCCGTCCGGTTTGCGGTCCGGCTACCGTTGGTCAAAGTAACAAAACAAGGTTTTACCGGTTGCGGCCTGGTCCACCGTGTATATTTTTTGATTTTTGACTTGTGTATGAGATGCATATGCCTACTTAACCATGCAGGGTGATTAGGATGCAAAGAACAGTCACAATGTGATGCGCAGGTTCTTACCTCGCGTCTTAAGCCCACAAACATCTAAATCACATATGCAGCCATGAAATGAAACTAACTACCTATCTATCTATCCCCGGGGAGCACATTGAATTTAATTATGAGTAATGTAAAGCGTGCATGCAACATAAGAGAAACTACTGTTAGCTGATATTTCTTCCCATATTGCATGAACAATTAAAGATATTTCACAACCAGATAGCCAATTGTTTATGAACAACATTCATTAATCATAGTGGAAATCTTCATAAAATAAACCGGAAAACATTCATGCAAGAACGTAGGTTCAAAGAGTTAGAACGGTCTCACGGTTAATGGACATAAAGCCGAAAACGAAATAGTTCCTCTTCAACAAATCCATAGCACAGCATTAGAATATTCCACAAAGCTTTCTCCAACAGGCCAACCGTAATTTATTATTGCAAAAGGAAATAGTTCTTCTTACAATATCTCTTCACCAGTTTCGCTGGGAAAAAGTCCTTTTCCCTTCTAAGCTTTCTATCTTTATACAAAAGGGGGTAACTGTTGGGATGCCCAAAGGTAACCTTTGGTATTCCCGACTCTTCATTTCCCATGGTTTATTTTTCCCAAAATGCTTTTACAAAATGTTACAAGATACAAAGGTGGCCAACACCTCACGAGGAGGGTCCCACTTGGCTGTCGAGAAACTTCTTCCATGCTGCAGCTTCAGTAGCGATGCCTTCAAAGGAACAAGGCTCCAAAAACAGAATGTTTATCTCAAACTTCTCAGCTTGGTTCTTGATAGCCTCGACCCTGGATGTACTCAATCGGAGCTGATCTTCCAGAAGCTATACACTGACAGTTGGATGATCTACTTCGCTTCTCAAGATCAGATAATCCAGGGCTTTGATATCCTATACCTTAGCTTCTTCCTCCTCGAATCTCTTCTGCAATAGCTCCACAAAGGCATTGTGATCTGGGAAAGCGTCAAGCCTCTCTTCAACTTCTATCTGGCACTGGTTGTAGGTAATAACAAGTCTTCTGAAAAACTCGGTGCATAATCCCTTTGTCTTTTTTACTGCTTTCTTGAAGTCTTCAGCGGTGTTAATAGCAAACTCCACTAGGTTATAGTCCCGTTTGAGGGCCTGCTGGTCTTTCGAAGGTAGATCCGCTGGGGTTTCTTTGTTGTTCTCCAACCTTTCCATTCTTGCAGTTAGGACCTCTAGGACATCCTGGGATCGGTCCACAAAGTAGGATGTAGTTTCCAAGATCTCCTCCAATCGGCCATCGATTTGCAGCACTCTAAATCTTTCTTCTTCAACAGCAGTCTACAGCTGCAGCATCTTGCTTTTCTGTGTCAATATATGCTCCTTGAAAGGCTGGAGATTAACCTATTGTTCTCTTGACACTTCCAAAGCAGTGGTCAAAGAAGAAATCTGCTCCTGATGTTCCTTTCTCAGTTCTTGGGTGTGCAGATCATTGGGCTGTAAGAGGATCTTATGCTGCTCTTCTAGCTCTTCCACCTTTTCCAGTAGCTGTTCCTTCTCACTCTTTAGATCTTGGCATTCCTTCTGCACTTTCTCTAGGGCCTCCTGTGCTGTTTCCTTGACCTGCATTTCTACTTGGAGGGCCTATATCTCAGCTTTTGAAGATTTCATTTCCCTTTGCATGTATTCATATTTCCTCTTGAGCCTGTTACTCTCTTCCCTCTCATGCCTCAATGTATCCTTCAATTGAGAAGAAGATTTCTTTGATTGCCCCAATTCAATCATGATTTTGCTTACATTATCCTCTGAATCTTGGATGAATGCAGACCCGGCTATTAGGGTAAATATCGGATCTTGGTCTGTTCCTAACATAACAGCCGTATCCGTTATCATTTTACCAGGTAGACCTTCCGCCTCAACTTTCCTCTCTATCCTCTTTATTATTCTCTTTGTTTCCCTATCATAATATACAGTGTTGAAATCAAGGATTTCCTTTCCCTTTTCCTGCACAAAAGGGACCAGCTTGAGTGTGGGGACCATGGGTGTGCTGGCAGCAGGTACTTGAGAGGTCTGAACCTCAGGATTTTCCACCTCCTGGGTCTGCCCTGCTACTGTTTCAGAAGCTGACTGCTCGGTCGACTTTATTCTTTCAGCTTCTTGCTTTTGGATCTCCTCATCGAGCTTTCTCTTTGCTTCTTCTGCTTATTTGGCTGCTTCCTTTGCTTTCTCAGCTACTTCCTGAGCAGCTTTCTTTCTCCTTCTGTATGCAACCTTTCTGCAGCTTCTTTCACTAACCTCTGGGCTTCTTCATTTCTCCTTTTGGTTTCTTCCTCAGCCTTAGCCTGTTCATCCCCTTTCCCACCTATGGTAGTGATTTTCATCTTGAATCTTCTCTTCAGTGCTGTGATGTTCGGGGCGTTCCGGAAGACAGATTCTTCCCTATCAAAATGGTGGGTATACTCAAAATGCACCTTATGCTCTTTACAGTGCTCAGCTACTTTCCCGTGAGTATCATTTCTCCGAAAAGGCATCTCGCCAAAATGGAACTTTTCCAGTTCTTGTACGAATTCGTCATCTTGTTTCACCTTAGTGAACCTATAACTTCTTATTTTGAAAGGAAAGGGAGGATAAGCAGTCTTCTTATGCTCGAACAGAAAACTGCCTATTCCATCTAGGAACACTTGTCTGACTGCCTCCTTGTGGATGACATAATCAGTTGCGTATTTGGGCAGCAGAGAAGGTGCTCTCGTACCACCAAACATTCTGAGATACATGCCATTTTCTATCAAGAAGTAGTCTACATAATCCTCTATTACTTGCATGGCCCCCTCCGACATACAATCACACTCTTTCCGGAAAATGAGTGTGTAGAGTGGCATAATGAAGTGCTCACAGACTTCTCTGTAATGGTTGTGGTACTGGTGTGCCCACAATGGTTTATAAGCAGCATAAATAGGCATTCTTTCCCTGTCCCAGATGCACCTTAGACCAGGGAAAGGTTGGTTTCACAATATGCAGTCTATCAGTATTGAACTCATATAGAATTCGGACCTTTTCCGGGATTCTCCTCCCAAGGCTGCGGCCAAGCAAAAAGAAAGACTGCTCGATACAAGGCTGGCCCAGTTGAAGACTGTCCCCTGGGTTGCAACATGAAATATGATGGGTATCCATTCCAGTTTTAAAAACCTGCCATGAGCTCGTCCAAATATTCTGTTGAGCATCAAGGCTATGAATCTGTATGGAACCCTTAAACTTGCAGTATCATATTCGCCTATTACTCTGGTCCTAAAATGCTTACCAGTTAGTAGCATTCTTTTCATGGTCTCTATAAGGTCCATTCTTATGCTGTTTAACCAATCATCAGATAAGAACACCTGAGCTTCTGGCAAGTGATAGGCTAGAGCCACATATCCAGGACTGTAAGCAGCATAGCCTTGCTTTTCAACGTTCCCCAGGATCATTGTGGTTATATCTGCCTGGGGCAGAATCCATCCAATTACCTTAGAGCATGGGAATAGCTCTGGTCTGGTGGCAACTTTCATGAGAGAAGATTTCTCTATGTTAGCATAGATGGATTCTTCTTCGAGGCCCATGTCGGAAACCTCCCTGCGGGAAATCAATCTATATATTTCACCCCATTTGTACTCGGGTTCAACACCAGAAACACATTGAGTGTCTTCATATATGTATTCGGTCTTCGTAACAACCTCTACTTCTGGCTCTTCTTCGACCACAGGGGCCTTCTTCTTCTGCCTCTTGGACATGGTGGATTCGAATTCTTCCTGCCATATATAACATTGTAACATTGAGAAATTCAAGGTGCGGACATTTATATGACAATGTGCAGCGTTTTACTTCTTCTATGTGTATCATGACAGCAATCTGTTAAAAATATGTGTGTATGGCCTGAAATGTCCTGACTAACAAAACTATTAAACCCAATGGGCAGTGGAAAACAAGTTATATACAGTAAAAATGTGCAATCTACCACTGTTGTAGGACACTAAACAATTCTATCAATCATATTCAAGACAGAAAAATATCTACATTAATATGCAACACATTTCTGCTTTCTATGCATGCCATGGTCCTTTCGCTGTGAGGGAAAGACAGTAGCAGTTACGCAGGTTTTTTCAACGATGCCTTATCAAAACCAAACCTACGCCCTTCTAGTCAACAACTAAGAATATAGATATATTCCCTCCCACAAGCTGAGGCTTGACCGCTGAGCTCTACAGGCTAGCTTGAAGTATAGAGATAAAAAAACTGCTGGGTTTTAAGCGGCGCGGGAAACAACAGTAGTAACAATGAGGCTTTCTCAACGGTGCCATGCCTACACACCAATAGAAAATACATATTCCTTCCAGCAGGTTACGGGTTCTACATTAAGCTCACTGAGGACATGCAGAACCGCATAGGTGAAAACGGCTAGGGCTTCAACAACGAGTAGCGCACCATAGGATAAACAGCCCAAAAACCTCCAAAGCAGTCCATGGCAGACCTACCTCCTACCTATCATAATTATGCAGGGCGGTTTGGCGCAGACGACGTAACGGCCCTTTGCGTCGAAACCCTTCAATCCCTATGCGCAGGGTATCAAAGTGAACGGTGGTGGAAAAATCAAAGCTGCTCTAATGGTTAAAATTCCCTCCCACGGTCAAATAAGATAAAATCTCCACTTATATAGGCGTATAACCTAGTGGGACGAGGAAAATGGCCGAGGACTTAAAACCACCATAGAAAACCACTAACAGTTCAAATGGAACGGGAAAAAACGACAAGGAGCCTACCTGGCAATAAGGCGAGTATGGTGGGTCGATGATGGTCAAGCTTCCACAGTTGCCACCTGGATGTAGGTACACCGAAAGCGGGGACCTTCGCTACCTCAAGAAAATGACATCTCGATGGCGACAGTGCTCCATGAAAAATAACAATAGAAAAACATTACACCGTCCCCGTATATATATTTGATCGTTCGTGTGACAAAATCAGACATCGGAGAGCTTTTGCATCGGAGGCTAGAAGTAATCTCTCTTCCACAACGGCGGAAGGCCAAAACGTAGACCCAACCACGGAGACACGCATGGTAGAAACAAAAAATCATAAGATCGGACGTCGGAAGGTTTTCGAATCGGAGGATGAAAGCGAACGTTCTTCCGCTACGGCGGACGATCAAAGCGTCAAGCCTTCTGATCTGGTTATACATATCGGGTAGCAGTTGAGAGATCGGACGTCGAAAGGTTTTTGAATCGGAGGACGAAAGTTTAAATCTTTCCGCAATGGGGAAAACTGACATGATAAAAGGTTCCGACTCAACACTCAAAAGCAGTGGAAAAAATCACTCGCATCGGGAGAAAACCAAAAGTCAAAATCGAAAGCCCATCCGCAACGGCGGAAGAAATGATCGTAAAAGCTTTCGATGCCAAACAAAAAAGAGTCCGACGTGAAAAACCCAACGGGTCAGAATTCGGAAGGTTTTTCTTTCTGCAAAACAAAAATCCATCCGCAACTGCGGAAGACCAAAGCCAAGATCCACCTGCAACGGTGGAAAATCAAAACAAAACATCCTTCGGTTCCAGTATGTTTTCAAATGTGCTTAAGGGCAGCGATAGAACCTGATCAAAGTGGATTACTTAAGGCATCAGAGGAGGAATCAGAACAATGGGTAGCTCAATCCAAGCATGAGAAAAGCCTTTCTGAAAGTTCTTAGACCAATTTCAAGAAGAAAATCAACTGATTCAAGCAAAGGAGGGTCCTAAAAATTTTAGAATTTTGGGAAATTGTTGCAGCTGCAACAATTGGTGACTACCTGGTGAACCCAAGATTTATGAATTAACTCCTTCCTAGTGCAAGACCGTCTGAATAAAAGTTGAAATCTTCTAGATGTCCTTATCCTCGGGCTGGCTAACTTAAGCATTTAAATCATTGAGAAGTAGTCTATTCTTTGGGAAATGGTAACATCAAAAATATTGCAAGTCTGAATAACTCTTTTGAGGCCAAATAAGTGAGGTTTATTTTGCCTGTCCTCGGGTAGTTTACAGCTTGGACACCACAGGATTGTAACAGAGAGTAAATAGTATTATCCTTGTGTTCCTCATTCCCATGCCAACTGCACTTTTGTGCCTTTTGAACTTTAGTTCTTTTGATACGAGTCCTCCTGCAGGCCTTTCTTACTGAATTTTAATTTAGGATCCTCTTTCCCATAGTGTCATTTTGTGTGAACAATGTACTTCATATTTCAGTTCACGGACGGAGAGGATCTTGTGGCCATTTAGTACTTCATGCTTTGATATTTTGCTTTGATATGTATTGTTTTTTCTTTAAGGAGTTTTGACTCTTGATAGCTTTTTTCTTTTCTGAATATATGAAATGGGATCATGTATATATGATATACTGTCTTACTCTGCTTCCTTTCCGTGGGTCTTTTGCTGTCACCCCCTTGGATATTTAAAATGTGAAATGGATGGAGCCTCGAAATAGTATTCCAAACCTCTTTTACTTCTGAGCTATTTACTGGGTTAAGTAAGACTTCAATGAATGTATTGCCAGTTAGGAACACTGCTACTAGAAGACATTCTATACTTTAAAGCACAGTCTTTCGCTCAAGATTTCAGTTAATAAAGAACCTTGATGTCTCCATTGCAACCAAAAGTTTGCCTCTTTATCCAAAACCAAAAGAAATGCTAGCAAAGCAATAAAGGAAAACAGCATCTCATCAAATAATCAACAGAAAAAGCATCAAAGCATTAAAGAACACAAAACAATTTATTTATGTACAAAGCAAAAGAAAGAAAAATTTTGCCCACTCCCAAAAAATTTAAATCTAGAGAGCTAAAGGGCGGGCTGGATCATAGACATGAGATATCTAACCATGGTCTAGCTGGGATAGTTTTGAAACTGAACCCATGTCTACTATCCTACAATCATCTCTTACAGCCTGAAGAAGTTGAAGGAGCTCAGGCTGAACGTCAGTCATAGAACTGGTCTTGCTTGAGGTATGATGTCTCAACCTATACTCAGTCAGATAGTTTCCCAGGACAGAATCAGCAGATTCATTTCCTTCCCCTAGCTTAGTGACGGTATACTTCATATAAGGCTCTCTCAAAATCTTAATCTTATTCGGGGTACCCTTGAGAGGCAATAATAGATGAGACCAATCCGAAGCAAAATAGCCTTTTAACCTGGCAGACCAATCTCTGTTCAGAATAAGCCCATATCCACTAGGTATGTCAGCCACAGTAATGTCAATAAATTGACAGATCTTGTTGTTTGCAGATAAGCGAATGAGGACGTTTTCCATTTCTCCCACTACTTTGACACCTGAGCTGTCTAATTGCGTTACTTCACAAGATGTGGACTTCGGCTTTCCATTAATCTTTTTGCAAATCTCCAGGGGCATAACATTCACTACTGATCCAGAATCTACCAAGAAATTATGCACATTGTGATTCAGCATTTCTAGGGTCAAAAGAAAAGGTGGGGTATCAACTTTCTCTTCCCAACCTGGTTCTATGTCTTCTTCTCCTGGTTGGTTTTGAGAAGAAAAATCCTCTTCATGATCTCCAATTTCATTGGTGTTTTCCTCACTAACACCTATCAGCTCTTCTACAGGTTTGACAGTCTCAGTGATTGGCTCTGCCTCCTGGTTGAGAGTATGGGCTCTAGGTGTTTTGTCCTCAACCTTTATCTCTACTTTTCTCTTGACATTATTTTGCAGTCTTTTGATATTCGAAATTGTTAAATCTATATCCTTTGTCGCTGTAGGTGTGCATTCAGTTTTGAGAGCGCTCTCTTCAGTGTCAAATAGTGATATACCATTCCATGAAAGCATAGTGTCATTATCTTGTTTCTCTATAGCCTGGTTTTTCTTATCCTCCTTGGCACTGTTCTTGGTTACTTTAGAATCTAGCAGCTGATTCATAACCAGTGTTATCGAATTCAACCATTACGGGCACTTCTTTTCTGAATGAGGTTGTTGGTGAAAAGTGCAGAAATTATCACCCCCAACTTATATTATGTTTACTGATGGTAGATGTAGGGGAGGGACTTGCCATTGGCTATTATCCTCTCTTTTTGGATAATGGGGTTTATGAGTTTTCTGAGTTTCCCTCCCTTTCTCCAGGTCTATTATTCTATTGGATAAATTCTACATCATTTTCAGCATTCCCTGATAATCATGTGGGTGATCCTCTTTAGGTTTAGACAGCGGTACAGCTCTTCTCCCGGTATTCTTCTCTTTAGGTAAGTCAGGGTAATCTCCTACACTTTCATTTCAGCTTCTACCCTTCCTGCCTCTTCATAAGTCTCTACCAATGTAGGCTTGGCTTTCATTTTAGCGAACATAGCCAACTCAGGTCCTAAGGCAGATGTATAATACTCAATTAAGACCTTGTCTGAGGGTCTGTCAGCTTCGGAAAAATTCTTTAGGTATAATGAAAATCTTTGAGTGAACTTATGTACCTTTTCATTCTTCTCTTTTCTTAACAAACCAAGACCTTTCATTAATGAGGCATGCATTTTTGGGGCTCTATATTTACTCCTGAAAACCTTTTCGAAAGAGTTCCAGTCTAGGATCAAGTTTGCGGGCAGGGCAAAGTACCATGAAGCAGCTGCCCCTTTCAGGGTATGAGGGAATAATCTACAGACAACATCTTCATACTCCCCAGCCCTTAACCCTTCTACTGCTAAATAAAAACTTTGCAAGTGATCATCTACAGCGTCTTTTCCTCAGGGTCAAACTTAGGCAGCAGCTTCTCAAAACCTTGAGGTAAGTTATACAATGGAGGCGTAAGGCTCAAAGGTGATCTAGCTCTCCAAGCAGGTAATGGGTTCGGTTGGTTCACAATCACACCAGCCATGAGTACAGGAAAAAGAACAAAATCTGAGCAAAGAGCAATGTGGGGTGAGAACAGGATTTCTTACTTCAAAGGTATAACCGAAACCTATAAGTACTTGGGTCAGGCTGAAAGCTTCAAATATCTGTTGGTAAGGTAATCTTGGGAAAACTAAGTTTCCACGGCCAGCCATTCACTGGCGGCCCTCCTTCTAGCACCAGAACTGTTGAGGCCTGGAAATTCGCAGGCAACAATAGAAAGGGATTCTCCCCAATCAACGTTCCCAACTAGCCCATTGACTGTTTGGTATAGGGAATCCATCCGGTTTGCGGTCCGACTACCATAGGTCAAAGTAACAAAGGTTTTACCGGTTGCGGCCCGATCCACCGTGTATATTTTTTGTATTTTTGACTTATGTATGAGATGCATATGCCTACTTAACCATGCAGGGTGATTAGGATGCAAGGAACAGTCACAATGTGATGTGCAGGTTCTTACCTCTCGTCTTAAGCCCACAAACTTCTAAATCACATATGCAGCCATGAAATGAAACTAACTACCTATATGCAGCCATGAAATGAAACTAACTACCTATCTATCTATCCCCGGGGAGCACACTGAATTTAATTATGAGTAATGTAAAGCGTGCATGCAACATAAGAGAAACTACTGTTAGCTGATATTTCTTCCCATATCGCATGAACAATTAAAGATATTTCACAACCAGATAGCCAATTGTTTATGAACAACATTCATTACTCATAGTGGAAATCTTCATAAAATAAACCGGAAAACATTCATGCAAGAACGTAGGTTCAAAGAGTTAGAACGGTCTCACGATCAATGGACATAAAGCTGAAAATGAAATAGTTCCTCTTCAACAAATCCATAGCACAGTATTAGAATATTCCACAAAGCTTTCTCCAACAGGCCAACTGTAATTTATTATTGCAAAAGGAAATAGTTCTTCTTACAATATCTCTTCACCAGTCTCGCTAGGAAAAATTCCTTTTCCCTTCTAAGCTTTCTATCTTTATACAAAAAGGGGTAACTGTTGGGCTACCCAAAGGTAACCTTTGGGATTCCCGACTCTTCATTTCCCATGGTTTATTTTTCCCTAAATGCTTTTACAAAATGTTACAAGATACAAAGGTGGCCAACCCCTCATGAGGAGGGTCCCATTTGGCTATCGAGAAACTTCTTCCATGCTGTAGCTTCAGTAGCGATGCCTTCAAAGGCACAAGGCTCCAAAAACAGAATGTTTATCTCAAACTTCTCAGCTTGGTTCTTGATAGCCTTGACCATGGATGTACTCAATCGGAGCTGATCTTCCAAAAGCTGTACAGTGACAGCTGGATGATCTACTTCGCTTCTCAAGATCAGATCATCCAGGGCTTTGATATCCTGTACCTTAGCTTCTTCCTCCTCGAATCTCTTCTGCAATAGCTCCACAAAGGCATTGTGATCTGGGAAAGCATCAAGCCTCTCTTCAGCTTCTATCTGGCACCGGTTGTAGGTAATAAGAAGTCTTCTGAAAAACTCGGTGCATAATCCCTTTGTATTTTTTACTACTTTCTTGAAGTCTTCAGCGGTGTTAATAGCAAACTCCACTAGGTTATAGTCCCGTTTGAGGGCCTGTTGGTCTTTCGAAGGTAGATCCGCTGGGGTTTCTTCGTTGTTCTCCAACCTTGCCATTCTTGCAGTTAGGACCACTAGGACGTCCTGGGATCGGTCCACAAAGTAGGATGCAGTTTCCAGGATCTCCTCCAATCGGCCATCGATTTGCAGCACTCTACATCTTTCTTCTTCAATAGCAGTCTGCAGCTGCAGCATCTTGGTTTTTGGTGTCAATATATGCTCCTTGAAAGGCTGGAGATTAACCTGTTGTTCTCCTGCCACTTCCAAAGCAGTGGTCAAAGAATAAATCTGCTCCTGATGTTCCTTTCTCAGTTCTTGGGTGTGCAGATCATTGGTCTGCAAGAGGATCTTCTGCTACTCTTCTAGCTCTTCCACCTTTGCCAGTAGTTGTTCCTTCTCACTCTTTAGATCTTGGCATTCCTTCTGCACTTTCTCTAGGGCCTCCTGTGCTGTTTCCTTGACTTGCATTTCTACTTGGAGGACATGTATCTCAGCTTTTGAAGATTTCATTTTCCTTTGCGTGTATTCATATTTCCTCTTGATCCTGTTGCTCTCTTCCCTCTCGTGCCTCAATGTATCCTTCAATTGAGCAGAATATTTCTTTGATTGCTCCAAGTCAATCATGATTTTGGTTACATTATCCTCTGAAGCTTGGATGAATGTAGACCCGGCTCTTAGGGTAAATCTCGGATCTTGGTCTGTTCCTAACATAACAGCCGTATCCGTTATCATTTTACCAGGTAGACCTTCCGCCTCAACTTTCCTCTCTGTCCTCTTTATTATTCTCTTTGTTTCCCTATCATAATATACAGTGTTGAAATCAGGGATTTCCTTTCCCTTTTCCTGCACAAAAGGGACCAGCTTGAGTGTGGGGACCATGGTTGTGCTGGCAGCAGGTACTTGAGAGGTCTAAACCTCAGGATTTTCCACCTCCTGGGTCTGCCCTGTTGCTATTTCAGAAGCTGACTGCTGGGTCGACTTTATTCTTTCAGCTTCTTGCTTTTGGAGCTCCTCATCGAGCTTTCTCTTTTCTTCTTATGCTTCTTTGGCTGCTTCCTTTGCTTTCTCAGCTGCTTCCTGAGCAGCTCTTGTTTCTCCTTCTGTATGTATCCTTTCTGCAGCTTCTTTCGCTAACCTCTGGGCTTCTTCATTTCTCCTTTTGGCTTCTTCCTCAGCCTTAGCCTGTTCATCCCCTTTCCCACCTATGGTAGTGATTTTCTTCTTGAATCTTCTCTTCAGTGCTGTCATGTTCGGGGCATTCCGGAAGATATATTCTTCCCTATAAAAATGGTGGGTATACTCAAAATGCACCTTATGCTCTTTACAGTGCTCAGCTACTTTCCCGTGAGAATCATTTCTCCGGAAAGGCATCTCGCCAAAATGGAACTTTTCCAGTTCTTGTACGAATTCGTCATCTTGTTTCACCTTAGTGAACCTGTAACTTCCTAGTTTGAAAGGCAAGGGAGGATAAGCAGTCTTCTTATGCTCAAACAGAAAACTGCCTATTCCATCCAGTAACACTTGTCTGACTGCCTCCTTGTGGATGACATAATCAGTTGCGTATTTGGGCAGCAGAGAAGGTGCTCTCGTACCACCAAACATTCTTAGATACATACCATTTTCTGTCAAGAAGTAGTCTGCATAATCCTCTATTACTTGCATGGCCCCCTTCGACATACAATCACACTCTTTCCGGAAAATGAGCGTGTAGAGTGGCATAATGAAGTGCTCACAGACTTCTTTGTAATGGCTATGGTACTGGTGTGCCCACAATGGTTTATAAGTAGCATAAACAGGCATTCTTTCCCTGTCCCAGATGCACCTTAGACCAGGGAAAGGCTGGTTGCACAATATGCAGTCTATCAGTATTGAACTCATATAGAATTCGAACCTTTTTCGGGCTTCTCCTCCCAAGGCTGTGGCCAAGCAAGAAGAAAGACTGCTCGATACAAGGCTGGCCCAGTTGAAGACTGTCCCCTGGGTTGCAACATGAAATATGATGGGTATCCATTCCAGTTTGAAAAACCTGCCATGAGCTCATCCAAATATTCTGTTGAGAATCAAGGCTATGAATCTGTATGGAACCCTTAAACTTGCAGTATCATATTCGCCTGTTACTCTGGTCCTAAAATTCTTACCAGTTAGTAGCATTCTTTTCATGGTCTCTATAAGGTCCATTCTTATGATGTTTAACCAATCATCAGATAAGAACACCTGAGCTTCTGGCAAGTGATAGGCTAGAGCCACATATCCAAGACTGTAAGCAGCATAGCCTTGCTTTTCAACGTTCCCGAGGATCATTGTGGTTATATCTGCCTGGGGCAGAATCCATCCAATTACCTCAGAGCATGGGAACAGCTCTGGTCTGGTGGCAACTTTCATGAGAGAAGATTTCTCTATGTTAGCATAGATGGATTCTTCTTCGAGGCCCATGTCGGGAACCTCCCTGCGAGAAATCAATCTATATATTTCACCCCATTTGTACTCATGTTCAACACCAGAAACACATTGAGAGTCTTCATATATGTATTCGGTCTTCGTAACAACCTCTACTTCTGGCTCTTCTTCGACCACAGGGGCCTTCTTCTTCTGCCTCTTGGACATGGTGGATTCGAATTCTTCCTGCCATATATAACATTGTAACATTGAGAAATTCAAGGTGCAGACATTTATATGACAGTGTGCAGCATTTTTCTTCTTCTATGTGTATCATGACAGCAATCTGTTAAAAATATGTGTGTATGGCCTGAAATGTCCTGACTAACAAAATTATTAAACCCAATGGGCAGTGGAAAACAAGTTATATACAATAAAAATGTGCAATCTACCACTGTTGTAGGACACTAAACAATTATATCAATCATATTCAAGACAGAAAAAGATCTACATTAATATGCAACACATTTCTGCTTTCTATGCATGCCATGGTCCTTTCGCTGCGAGGGAAAGACAGTAGCAGTTACGCAGGTTTTTTCAACGGTGCCTTATCAAAACCAAACCTATGCCCTTCTGGTCAACAACTAAGAATATAGATATATTTCCTCCCACAGGCTGAGGCTTGACCGCTGAACTCTACGGGGTAGCTTGAAGTATAGAGATAAAAAAATGGCTGGGTTTTAAGCGGCGCGAGAAACAACAGTAGTAACTATGAGGCTTTCTCAATGGCGCCACCCCTACACACCAATAGAAAAGACATATTCCTTCCAGCAGGTTACGGGTTCGACATTAAGCTCGCTGAGGACGCGCAGAACCGCATAGGTGAAAATGGCTAGGGCTTCAACAATGGGTAGCGCACCATAGGATAAACAGCCCCAAAACCTCCAAAGCAGTCCATGGCAGACCTACCTCCTACCTATCATAATTATGCAGGGCGGTTTGGTGCAGACAGCGTAACGGCCGTCTGCGCCGAAACCCTTCAATCCCTATGCGCAGGGTATCAAAGTGAACGGTGGTGGAAAAATCAAAGCTGCTCTGATGGTTAAAATGCCCTCCCACGGTCAAATAAGATAAAATCTCCACTTATTTAGGCGTATAACCTAGCGGGATGAGGAAAAAGGTCGGGGACTTAAAACCACCGTAGAAAACCACTAACAGTTCAAATGGAACGGGAAAAAACGACAAGGAGCCTACCTGGTAATAAGGCGAGTATGGCGGGTCGATGATGGTCAAGCTTCCGCAGTTTCCACCTGGATGTAGGTACACCGACAGCGGGGACCTTCGCTACCTCAAGAAAATGACATCTCGATGGCGACAGTGCTCCGCGAAAAATAACAATAGAAAAACAATACATCATCCCCGTATATATATTTGATCGCTCGTGTGAAAAAATCGGACATCGGAGAGATTTTGCATCAGAGGATGGAAGTAATCTCTCTTCTGCAACGGTGGACGGCCAAAACATAGACCCAGCCACGGAGCCATGCATGCAGAAACAAAAAATCATAAGATCGGACGTCGGAAGGTTTTCGAATCGGAAGATGAAAGCGAACGTTCTTCCGCTACGGCAGACGATCAAAGCGTCAAGCCTTCCGATCTGGTTATACATATCGGGTAGCAGTTGAGAGATCAGATGTCGGAAGGTTTTTGAATCAGAGGATGAAAGTTTAAATCTTTCCGCAACGGGGAAAACTGACATGATAAAAGGTTCCGACTCAACACTCAAAAGCAGTCGAAAAAATCACTCGCATCGTGAGAAAATCGAAAGTCAAAATCGAAAGCCCATCAGCAACGGCGGAAGAAATGATCGTAAAAGCTTCCGATGCCAAACAAAAAAAACATCCGACATGAAAAACCCAACAGGTCAGAATTCGGAAGGTTTTTCTTTCTGCAAAACAAAAATCCATCCACAACTGCGGAAGACCAAAGCCAAGATCCACCCGCAACGGTGGAAAATCAAAACAAAACATCCTCCGATTCCAGTATGTTTTCAAATGCGCTTAAGGGCAGCGATAGAACCTGATCAAAGTGGATTACTTTAGGCATTAGAGGAGGAATCAGAACAATGGGTAGCTCAATCCAAGCATGATCAAATCCTTTCTGAAAGTTCTTAGACCAATTTCAAGAAGAAAATCCAACTAATTCAAGCAAAGGAGGGTCCTAAAATTTTTAGAATTTTGGGAAATTGTTGCAGCTGCAACAAGTCCTTCATGTGTATTATATCATATACAATCTTAGGTGAAATCCATTTTCCAATTCACGTTTTGGCCTTGGTCCGAATTTTTGGCATTCTGAACACGACTTTCTCCAGATGAACCATCATTATGATCATCCAAAACATTATGTTCCATATCAATTTCATTAGAGAAATTTCTTATATTGTTTTCTTCCCTTCTTTCACGATCTGATCACTAAAGAGACAATGCTCTTTCATATGGAACAATCTTCAACCTCATACTTTGTTACATATAATCTTAAGCATGTATCCACATTTTTATCAAGCTTTCACCTCAAATTTGACTTCAAGAATGACAGTGCACTAAACATTCTCTCACCCTCCACTAATCCCAAAATCATGGTTTGACATAAATCTGCTAATTTGAAATATTCTAACATTCTTTGCTGTAGGATTTCGCTACCACTGAGCTTAGTCCATAATCTTGTAATTGCACCATATTCTAGTTGCTTGTCCAACAAAGAAAATTGGTCCCACATTGTTGTAGCAAATAATTAAGATTGATCTATCATTTTTTCTTGATCTAAAATACCTTTAATATGTTCTCCTTGTATCTCGGCCTCTCGACAAAAATGGCTTTGCAAAATCTTACATTTCTCTATAAAGTCAACCTTTAAAGTATCTTAACATTGACTATGGTTCCAATATTGAGAGTATACGATAGAAATGGCCTCCAAAAATTCATCTCGAGGAAATTGTTCTCTTATCTCTGATGATAGTGATTTTTCCATTTCTATCAAGTTGCGTCTCATTGAAATTACAACATCGTGAAATTGTTCTCTTGACACGGGGCACTGTTTGGTGGATATTCCTATCTTATCATTATAATAAAAGGGAACCATATGCCCATGGACTTCCATACATAGCATCCCTTTTTCATCAAACTTTAAAAAAAATCATCATTTTCTATATTTATTATCTTACTCCAATTTGTAAATGTTATACTTGTAAAAGACTCTGCCATAATATACAAATTATCCAGTGCAAGGCATGTTAATTTTCTTGCTCTTGTGTATTCAGAAATATACATCATGCAAATCTAAGACATATTCATGAGGTTATTCAGTTCATGAATCATAGGAATAATTCCAGCCAATGTTAATAATGTCTCTATTGTAATGTCCCCTTTTTGGGAATTTTATTAAAATGCCCAATTATCCAATTTTTTCACAATTTTGGCTCTTGACTAGTTTTAGTGTCTTGGTCTCCAAATCAGCCCAATTGCTCCCAAATATTCAGAGAAGGTGTATGACTGATATAATAACTTAATTATTGTTTCCATGGATGTATTATGGTCCTCCAATCAGTTCTTCAATTCTATATCCAATTCTGAATAAGAGAGATGAATTTACTAGCAATTTTGGAGCTCAAATCCCTCCCGTGTAATTGTCGGAATGAACTCCCAAATGTACATAAACTCACTAAAATTATCAAATTGAATCAGGGGATGTATAGAGGACATTATCAGAGACTAATATGCATAACCAATCGAACTCCCATGGCTGTTATCACTTCAATCAAATATAAAAAACTAGTTTTGGACCCTAGGGGAAATGAGATGTAGTTTGCCCCAAATGCTATGAAATTCGACCCAATGGCCACAAATTATTAGTTACAGACCATGAAACCCATAATATACTTTAATTACATTTCATTCATTCATAAATCATCAATGATGCATAGATATATTCAATTCCATCAAGATTGCAAGAGTTTACAGCAAGGTATTGGGGAAATGGCATTGTTTCTTCAATATTGGACAATAATACATGAGATATATTGGATTTTCGACCTGATATATTTCTGAACTTAAATAACAGAGAATTTACATCAGAATACAAAATACTGGAGCAAGAGAAGCTCCCTCAAAGAGATTAATATCTCACCAAGTGCGCCTCACTCCATAGAGCTGAAATATGGTGAGAAAACTTGAGATGAATGGAAGAAAAAGATGATATTGAGATGTCCATGAACTTACCATAGCTTGAACCTGAAAATAAGACTCCATTAAATCTCCATGAAACACCTGAGTGGCCTTTCCAAACACCAACTAGGATGGGAATCTTTCACCCTCGAAATTGTCTTAAGCAAGAAAACTAGTCATCCACTAGCTCTCACAATTCACAAATGACAATTTTACAAATGATCAAAAGCTTATTCTCATGGATGATCCCTATATTTTATAAAAATTATTAGTCTTATAAGGTTCAAAATCCATCCATAAACCAAATCCAAGTCGAATTTGTGTGGCTGCTCATGCTATGCCATGTGGCCTCTCTCTTCACCTTCCCTCTTCTCCCAAATTTGAGTAGGAGCCTCTTGGCCTTCTCCAAATCCCAAATTCGAACTCTAATATTCTCTATTCAGTACTAACATGTTATTATGTCAGTATTTCAGCCTTCATATCTGACGTGTGTCATAACTTTCATAGAATCTCCATCATTGGTGTCATAGATGTCATAAATGTAAGGGGAATCTAGCCAAGTGTCCATGAAACTCCCATTTGGCTCTTCCTCTCCCATGTAAGTTAAAATTCATCCCAAATTCCACCTATGAAGTATATGTACAAGTATATTAACCTCATAATCCATCCCAAAACATTAGGCTTCCCATATATTTGAAATTACAAGAGGAGGATGCCATTTAACATAGGAATTCTAGCTTGAGTGGTCCCCATAGTCTCCATGTGTCTCCATTCTCCATAGCCATTTCATTTTTATATTGTATTTAGTTAATAAGATACATTATTAAATATTTATCCTCTTCTAATGTCTAAACATCATTTATTATCCCCCTTATTCCAAATCTCAAAGATTCCACTCCCAACCTAGGAAACTAGTGATTTTCCTCCTTGGAAATTATTTGACTTTTAGCATCCCTTTGACAACTTTCATGAATATGGAAAATGTGATTATGCAATTGTGACCCAATGAAAAATTTGGGACATTACATCTATATCAATTAGTAGAAATATAAGAGTTTAATCATTTTCTACACTTGAGCAATGTTCATAGATCACCCCTACCAAGGATGCATATTCATTGAATAGTATTTCAGCTGGTCCCTTCAATGAGATCCATCTCTATCAACATCTTTTAATATATTTTTTTCCATTTGTAACACCATCGAAAAAAAAATTAAACTCAAAAAATCATTTGGGAATCCGACAAGAGTATGCATGAACCTCACGTACAAGATATTCAACCTTTGAAACCAATGAAAAGTTGATCACCATATTAAATGCAAGATCCATCCTGAGATCCATATAATGAATACTAAGCATACACGGTGAAGTCGAGAGTTGCAATCTAGAACAAATTCCATCCTTTTGTCCTTTCATTATTGATGCTCCATCTTCTCCAACACATACCAACTTTTTGGACTCATGGAATGATCCATACCACCAATTTCCTTCAAACTATCAATAACAAGTTCATAAATATTTTATGTTATATAACTTTTGGTCATTTTATGAATTCCAAGTAGATAGGAATACATGATATGATCATAGACCATATAAATGTCATGAAAATACATGAAGTATTATCAATAGTCGTAACTCCATCGAAAGACAGTGACAAAAATGTGCCATTTGCAATCTTCTCTTTCATGTCGTCCTTTTCTACTTGATCTAGATATTTTCCCCATTCCCAAGAACTCGATAAAGACCAATGAGAAGATGGACATTTTGGCACTTGAATAAAAGATATATATTTCGTCATTTTTGGATAATCTTTCATAGGACGACCATTGGATAGGATGTGAAATTTAGTGCTTAATTGTATCGTCTTTGATAACAAATTTGTTTCCATCATCTTTCCAAATTGATATGTGATGGTTCCTCCACTTTCCTCAAGTTTTCTCTTATTTATTAAGAATTTATTATATTCCTCTTCAAATTGGAGATGTCGACAGTGACTAAGATATTTCCATATGGGATTAGATTTCTTCTCATCATTTGCAGCTTTCTTATCTTACACCTTTCCAACATGTTTCTCTATTGTGTCTAACTTCATCTGCAATTTCACTACCTTGCCAAGTTTCCAACTACATGAAATGCATTTAACTTCTCATGAGGTCTCATTCTTATTTTCTAGAGGTATTGGTTCAATAAATGGGCATCCTGAGACCCAATCAAATTTGAATTTTCTCCCTATGTTCCATTGGCCCTTTTTCATTTTTTGTGAATGCACTGTGTCACCTTGCAAGGAAAAATCTTCAACATTTGAACTACCAATTTCAAATGAAAATGCATTTTTCTCACTTTGATCACTAGAGGAATGTATTCTACCCTCCATTGTATGGGTTGCAAATGCATTCTCAAAAGTGTTGACATCTCTCTCACTGATATCTTGCTCAAGAGAGCTTCAAGCATGAATAGGATGTGGATTGTTGGATTGAGGATTTTGAAAACGATATTACATCCTTTTGTCTTGATGTTTTATTTTTCTTTCCACAATCCATGTTTGACATCTTACTTAGTATTCCACAATTGAAATTCCAAATCGATATAGAAACAAGTAGTGAAGCCTAAATGAGGGAAATGATATAAAATTAGTACAATAACACATTATACTGACCCGACTTACAATGAATGTTTACATTGACTCTTTCAATGGTTTTTACATGATCAAATACATCAATAACATCCCCCAAAGGAGTTATAACAATAATACGGTAAAAGTACAATAAGAATATCTTCAGAAGTTACATTTTTCAACATATTTTGGACATGGAAAAAAAAATAAAAAACCCTAAAAGTGAAGACTCAAACCCTAACCCTAAATATAAAACTCAAAACCTATAAGTTTAACATTGAAACCCTATCCCTAAATTGATGAATGGAAATATGAATTTCAATGTCTCATAAATTTGTATACACATTTAAGATCAAGGGAACGGTAAATTCCTACAAAAGAGTTTGAGGTTAGCTTCATATCATTTGCACTCTTGATTGAATGAATGATTGAATACACACATATATATACTATGTTATAAAAAATAAAAAATATGAAATGGAACATGATATGGGGGAAGAATATTTTCTGGAATATGCGATTGAACTAAGGGTAATCCCTGGACCCTGTTGGGCTAGGAAAAGTGCACAAGGAAGAAACTTAAGCGCAATTGCAAGAGGAAAAGTGGGCACGCGGCGAGATAAAAGAAGGTAAAGGATGGAAGGGAAGCGTAGAGTAGAGGAACCTGCGACGAGGAATGGTGCAACGAGAAAATCGCACCCAGAGTCAGTGGAAGTATGACAGGTAAAAGAGTTAAGACTGAGAAGCGGTGGATCAGAAGACTGCAGGAGTCAAATTCGATGGAAGACTAAAGGATGGGTTTTTGCGGCTAGTTACGACCTGTACAAGCAGGATAAAAGATGTTTTTGCAGCTAGTTATGGTCGTGATCAATGTAATAAATGAATTATGTGGCTAGTATGGCCTATCATTAATATAGTAGAAGATATTGTGTAGCTACTTATGAATGTAATAACTAAGTTGTACTTAGTCGACCCTGCGCGGTCTTGTAATTTCTATAAAGAAGATGAACTCGTTATGTATAAGGGTTAGCTTCAATATTGTTCAATAAGTTAGCTTCGTTAAGAGTTGGTAAGAGAAGAAGAATAGTAAGGAGATATCAGAGCGGAGTCTTATAGTAGAAGGCTATTGAGTCGTGGATCTACAACTAAGAGCATAGACCATTTTGTAGAGTCATTCTGCAGCTGAGTGCACAGATATTAGAGTAGAAGAGTCGATCCAGGCTTTGTGCGGATATGTAGGAGTAGATAGAAGAATAAACCAAAGAGCATGAGAGAAAGAAGAGTCTGATCCAAAATACATATCTTAAATAGTCTGTAAGTTGTAGACTACAAGGTGCTACCTATATTTCTCATGCCAGATGAAGAGCACCTTGATGGTTTTTCCCAGATGGGTTTCCACGTTATATCCTGTGTTAATGAATGATTGGATGTGGTGGTGAATTTTAAACTATTAATGTTGAATGTTTGATTACTCGCATTATTTATGGTTATTATTTGAATGAATGTCGCAATACTGATAAGCAGTGAATGAATGGGTATATAGGCATCATTGAAGCATTGTGTATCGGCTCATTTTTAACACTATCAAGTCATAATATAAGTCGCATCATGGTCATTTACTATTAAGGGATCAGCTACGTCACATTATTGCACTAGATGTTAAGTTGTTAAGGGAAAGGTTGTGTCGCACGCTATTGTGGCGCACTATTGCACCTCTGTCAAGTAGTGAAAGAATTGATATTTCCATCTCTGTCGAGCACCTTGGCTGCATGCCAAGGTACTGTAATCCCTCACCAACTGTGGGATTACAGTACCTTGAAAACATGGTTCTGGAAGTTACACATTAAGATATCTCGGATGAGATAGTGCCTACCTCGCAGGTGTTACCGACTGAGCTTTCTCTATCGGGCTGATGTATTTGGGTGTTGTGTTGGTTTTTTATTGTTGAACCTAGGTCACGAGAGTGTTGAGAACTAGGCCAACAAATAGTTTCATTGTCGGTACCTTAATCATTTGAGTCTAGGAAATGTTGTGGAATCCGACAAAGAAGGAAATCAATGATTGGTTGGAGTCTAATACGTTGGCATTTTCATAAGAAGAAAGCGCAGGATCGTGGTTGAGCTCAGAAAACTAGTTAGACCGATACATATACTCTGATATTCATGAGATATTATTTGTAGAGTTTCCTATTGTGTTGCATTGAGTGGTTGTCAATATTGGCGAATCAGCAGACAAATTTCCAAAGAAGAGAAGTGGTCGAGTGGAGTGCTCAACTGATTAGTGAGATAAACAGTGTATGTAACCCTATCTCTAGAGTTGTTGATTTTTTGGTCGATAGTATTTTACAAGGATATATTATTGAGTTCATAGTAGAGACGATAACCTCATATAGTGAGGCTGAAAGAATTTTTTTCCAAGGGCCTCGAAGAAGGTATTTGTTATCTATAAATACATGGATAAAGATGCTCATCTATGAGAAGGGTATTTTGCAGTTGAGCAGTTGAGTCGCATATCCTGAGGAGGGGATATGTCATAGACGACCTATAAGGACAATGGGAAATGGTGAGATGAAATATTCCCAGGAAGTACAAAACCTGAACTAGAAGTTGGATTCCTAAGGAGGGGAACGAGATTCAGGTCGAGGAAAAGAAGAAAGACAGAAGGAGGAAGAAAAACTCCTAGTATGCTCGAAGCTAGTGAGTACAAAGTTGAGTCACAGCTAGACGAAGGGTATTGTGATGAAGAGGAAGACTATAGCTCGATTTCTAAAGGAGCGAAAGAATCTGAAGAATCTTCGGAGACACCAATATCAGGAAACAACTACATCACACCAGGAGTATCGCCAAAGGTAAGGTCTAGAGCCTCATCTCCTTAAAGAACTGTTAATATCTATAGTGCTAGTACTGTAACTAGCGCGCAAGGGAATCCACCTTCATTAAATTATCCTTTAGAAAACCCCGATGCTAACTCAATGGTAGGGGTAGATATTAGATTACCCACATTTAATGGGAATTGAGCAGAAGACCTGGAACAACATTGGTTCCTTTGTGAGGCTATTTGGATGGTTTGCTAAGTTCACAGTCCAAACCTAAGAAAAGCGTAGATGATCATGACTTTGTGGGGTCGCAAGCTGGATTGGCTTATGAAGTTATGTGTACTACCAGCAGGAACCCCACAGAAGACCCTTGATGAGATCCGACTCACGATGATTTGTGAGTTCAGAAAACCCAAATATGAGTCGCAGTGCATCATTGAGATCAAGGAGATAAACTAGTTACTGAAGGAATCCATATGGGATTTCGATCAGCAGTTAAAAATTTGATGACCAAGGTTAGTTTCCATATTTCATATGTACAGCATAAAGAGTGGTTTATTGATGTGCTCCTACCACACATTTGAGCTCCTTTGATGTAACAGAAGATTGTGTCGTAGACGAAAGCACTAGAACTAGCGATGAAGCTGGAATCCTTGCTAATCGAAGATGGTGGCGCAGGTATGATGTAGATTCAGTCACAGTTGTCTAATCTGATCATCCAGCTTTAGGACATCAAGAAGGGTAAAGAAGCATGTGAGGAATTATGGTGTAAAAGATGTCAAATGGATGGACACACCAATGATAATTATCTGTCATACATGAACTATATCTCGTCAGTTGCACCTAATTTATTGAGTACTCACATTCTACCCTAGTGTCATATATGCCAGACTAGAGGGCATCACAACGAAGAGTGTCTATACTTACATAAGATCGTAAGTAACCCATCTAGCCTATTCTTTAAATTTTGTAAATCAATAGGTCATGATGACTCATGAGAAGGATTGCAAAGCATATCAGCTCCTGAAAGAGAAGACAATAGACACCTACTTGATGAAGAATGACGGGCAGGTTCAAGCTGAGCAGGAACAATTGCACTACCAGCCTGCACCCTTCCCACAAAACCAGTATCAGAATCAATATGTGCCATAGAACACGTACATGCCGCAAAATCAATACCCACCACAACAGCCACACCCTTAGGGAAGGGGGGGTGGAAATTTCAAAGGTAGAGGAGGAGGAGGATTTAGCAGAGGAAGAGGTCAGGTTACATGCTATAACTATGGACAACTCATAAATTATGCTAGACATTGTCAGGAACCTGCAAAGACATGTTCATATTGCAAATCATAGGACCATAATGTGTAGTAATGTCCCCAGCTGATCGCAAAGTGGAAAGCTCGGGTCGTCGTAGGTCCTAACCCCGTGCAGAATTCAAACCCAAATCCAAATCCTAACTTGAATGTTCATATGATTGTTGATGAGCCTAGAGATCCTATTGTTACTGTCGTAACATGAGGAGGTGCCACAATTGGAGCTAATTAGAAAATTCCACAGGAACAACCATAAGAGCGACCCACGGTGCAGAAGAAAGTACCATTCGATGGTAAAAAACATAAGCAAGTATTTTTGGACATACGACCAAATCTTGTGGACCCAGAATGAACGTCGACCACATTAGAAGTCAAGGAGATGCCTGAACGCTTCCAACAGCTATTCCAGAGGCATAAATAAAGGTTAGTAAGCTCAAGTTATTTATGTCTAGTTTCTTAGCGCTAATTCAAGATAAATATGTTATCGTAGAACTACAAGAACTGATAGAAGAAAGTAGAGTCACAACCTGGAATGGAGTTTAACCATGTCAAAAGGAAATTTAAAACGGGGCGTGAGTCAAGAATGATTGCACAGATAGGGGACTATGACATGTATTATATTATTCTAGACCTGGGATTGGACACTAATATTCTGACACGACAGACTTGGGAAAGCATGGGAAAGTCACGCTTGGACTGGTATCCTATCCAATTGAGGCTTGAAAATAAGGAAAAGGTCCTACCAATTGTTAGGTTGAGTCAAGTCCCTGTCAGCATTGAGGGGCTGTGCACATTTGCAAACTTTGAAGTCATCAATATTTTCAATGACATGAACCCATATCCCATAATTTTGGGGATAGATTGGGCCATAGATAATCAGACCATTATACATTTCAAGAAAAGGATCCCCTCATTTGAAGATGATGAGATGAGGGTAGTGTCTCCCATTGATCCATTGGAGGGACAAAGATACGTCGAACCTGTCTACAGTGAGGGACAGGGTGATTACCTCAACCAAATATACAATGTCACTACCTTAAAAGATGACTACATACATCGCACAGGGAATGGAAACCTGAGCTGGAAGAGTGCTAGTTCATGCACATCTGATTCAGGAGAGGCCTTAGAGAATTGGAAAAACAAATTGCATGAAGTCTCCATGAGGAGATGGGCCAGATTTACCCAGTCTATGCGACGAGTGGAGAATCAATTGAGGGAATTACCCACATATGAGGGCTTGCCTAATCTTGCAACCTTCCTTAGTGAGTTTGAAGCACTCGTAAAAAAGCCACAACATTTGTCTATGTTAAACCATGTACTTAAGGCTATGCTTGCTAGATGGTGGGGTACGCATAAGCAATCTATATTAGAATGGCCACAGTGAAGAAGATTGTTGGAAGTTAGATTCGACGAAGAAGTCATTGTCTTGAGTCAGAGGTACATAGGGCTGTCAAACCTTGCTGAGCATATTAATCAATGTCGTATAGCATTTGTAGAATACCCACGACAATAATGGGTCCACCATTTCATTCACACATTGGAAATGACACCCAAAAGCTAGTACACATCCATTGAGTTGAGACAAGGAACTCAGGATTGGGAAGGGCTAGCTAAGAAATTTGTGCACACATTTGAATTTACTGATGAGCAACCTATAGTTAATGTTTCCCTTCAAACCATCAAAGAGAAGATAGTCATTGAAATCCATGTCAAAGTAACAAGTTCCCATCAGTGCAGCGTGACTATCCAGCAGAGGATGGATTGTTACAATCTGATTGGAGAACTAAATGATGATCCAATTAACATAAACATACCAGAGTCGAAGGGTGCGCACAAAATCGAAGGAAGTGGCATTTCGAGTGACCATTTCGTCAAGACGCTAAAAATCAAGAAAGTGAACATTGGGTCACCAGAGAATGCCAATTCACCAATATAGGAGATTATTGGGATGATGAGACTATTGCGAAGATCACAGACTTGCTGCATGAGTTTTAGGGCCTATTCCCTACTAACTTCTCAGAGATGAAGAGAATAGTGGGAGATCTAGGAGAGATAAAAATACCCCTGAAACCAAATACTAAACCATTTAAGAAGCAACCTTATAGGTTGAATCCAAGGTCCAAAGAGAATGTAAAAATTGAATTGGATTGCATGCTCGACCCAGGAATCATTGAACCTATTGAAGAATCAGAATGGATCAGCCCTATAGTGATCCAAAATAAGAAGACAACGGGTGAAGTATGAATCTATGTCAACCTGAGGAAGTTGAACAATGCATTCACGCATGATCCATTCCCAACACCATTCAGAGATGAAGTGCTGGAAAGAATCGAAGGACAAGAGATGTATTCATTCACCGATGGCTTCTTTGGCTATCACCAAGTCAGAATCGTGAAGGAGGATCGCCATAAAATGACCTTCATCATAGAATGGGGATGTTAGTAGTATACGGTAATTCCCTTTGGACTCAAGAATGCACCTACTATTTTTTCTAGAATAGTAGTCTCTTCTTTTAAATATTTCATACATAAATTCCTTGAGGTCTACTTTGATGATTGGACTATGTTTGGTCTAGTAAGAGACCATATTGACAGTTTTCGCATGATGTTGGGATGATGTCGCCAGTATCAGATTGCGCTTTTCAAAGAAATGTATTTTTTGTGCACTATTTGGTGTGATGCTGGGTCATGTCGTGTGTCGCAACGGAATTTTGGTCAACCCAATGAAAGTTGCAATTATCCTTGAATTTCCACCACCTACATCAGTCATGCAACTCAGATCAGTGTTAGGACACACATGCTACTACAGTAAGTTCATTAAAGGATATGTGGAGATAACTGCACCCATGGAGAAATTGTTGAAGAAATATGCAAAGTTCTAGTGGATGGAGGCTTACCAGGAAAGCTTACACAAGTTAAAGAGAAAAATGGCCACTGTGCCAATACTTGTATTTCTGGACTGGAAGAAGGAGTTCCACTTTCATGTTGATGTGTTGTCTGTCACGCTCGGCATATTCTTGATGCAGCCAGGAGAGGGTGTGCTTGACCACCCTATTTATTTTGCTAGTATAAAACTGTCAACGACAGAGAAAAATTATACAATGACAGAGAGAGAAGGCCTCACCATGGTATATGCACTGCAGAAGTTTTGACACTACTTGTTGGGTGGACATTCCAAAATGTACATTGATCATTCGACTTTAAAATACCTGGTCAAGAAGGCAATGTTGGGGGGAAGATATGTAGATGGCTTCTCCTATTTTAAGAATTTGATTTCAAATTCATTGTTAAACCTGGTCGAATGAATGTGGGATCGAACCACCTGTCGAGGATAGAAAGTGGTGAAGAACTAACCAGTATGGAGGATAACTTACCTGACATGCAATTGTTTGTGGTCACCATGATGGATGATCAGAATAAGGATTTAACGCTATCGTCCACTTCTGGAGCACAGTATATGCGCATGAAGGATTCTCCACTACACAGAAGAAAATTTTGGTTTTCAGAGCTACTGATTATATGTTGATCGCGGGACACTTATACAAGATGGGCGCGGATGAAATATTGTGACGCTATGTCTTTGACTATGAACGAAAATGGGTAATGATTGAAGCACATGTTGGTGTCGCAGGAGGACACTACACTGGAAAGGAAACTGTGTGCAAGATATTGCAAGCAGGATTATGGTGGACAACCATACATATGGATACTAAGAGCTTATGTTGGTGCTTTGATATCTGCCAAAGAATAGGAAAACCATCGCATCGCAAAGAGATGTCACTCACGTCACAGATAACCCTTCAATCCTTTGATAAGTGGGTTGTTTATTTTTTCATACCAATCAGCTCGCTAAGGAAGAGGACTAGCGCACGCTACATTATCACTACGATAGACTATTTAACCAGATGGGGGTTAATCCATACGTGTAAAATATTGTACCACTGCGACTGGGACGAAGTTTTTATTTGAGAATTTTGTGACCAAATTCGGCTGCCCGAAAATTCTACTAAGTGACCAAGGTACACATTTTGTTAACAAAATGGTTGATGAGCTGACTACAGAATTCCAGATTCAACATAGTTAGACAACACCTTATCATCCTGAGGTGAATGGAACCGTTTTAAGCCTTCAACAAGATTCTGGAGAATGCATTAACCAAAGTATGCAATGTGCGTCGAGATGACTAGGATCAGAAATTTTCAGCTGTATTATGGGCATACCGGACAACTTGCAAGCGACTGACAGGGCACACTCTATTTAGACTAAGTGTGTGGGAAATAATTTGTGGTGTCGATGGATTATATTGTGCCAAGCCTAAGAATTGTTGCGCTGACTAAAATGACCGATGGAGATGTTGTCGAGTGAAGGTTTACACAGCTTGGTCAGATGGAGGAAGAATGCTTCATCATAGGATTCCACCAAAATATCGAGAAGCAAAGGGAGAAAGCATGGCATGATCGCCATATCAGGATTAATCCATTCAAAGTCAGAGGACTTGTTTTTTCATATGACAATAAATTCTTCAAACATCCATGGAATTTAAATACACATTGGCTAGGGCCATATTTGATCGTGCACATCACTAACGCATGCACAGTAAAATTGCACAAGTTGGACGGCACGCCCGTCGCAGGAATGGTAAATGGCAGTCACCTGAAACCTTAATATGATGGTCACAGCATGCCTAGGTAAGGTAGGAAGAAGGTTAAAAAAATGAGAAAAGAGGAAAGGGAATTGTTCTGTTGCACGTCTACAATAGGGGTATTCCAAACTGCAGTAAGAGTGGGAATGACAGGTTGGTCGTCATTAAATAACGGATACCCAAAAATATTGAGGTGGTTATGACAGCAAAGCAGCATTAATTCGACAAAGTACGAGGAAAATGGTGGCGTGCATTTTGGTGCCATCAGTTGTCTCCGCCATAACTGCCATAACGGTCCTGATAGGTACAATTTAGAACTCGAGTATGTGAATTAATGTTGGACTGCGTCGAATGAGAATCCCATGTGATCGATAAGACATCAATCTCCCATCGAATGATCACATGCATTACAAATGCACCCTTATAAGTATGAGACTTCATCGACAAGAATTATTTTATGTTCATATAGTGAGCAAGAGTGAACCAGAGCATTTAACTAAGAGAGCTGAAACTCATGGTTATTGAGATTTCTAGCGCCAGTGAGCAGTCAGAAGTTACCATCGCTTCATCATGCTCAATTTTTGAAGAGATTACATCATCATAAGTACAGCAGCAAGAGGAAGAACCAAAAATGATGGTATGAAAAAACCCACAGACAGTTCTTACGGCTGGGTCAACCNATCATGCTCAATTTTTGAAGAGATTACATCATCATAAGTACAGCAGCAAGAGGAAGAACCAAAAATGATGGTATGAAAAAACCCACAGACAGTTCTTACGGCTGGTTCAACCCCTGTTCCAACCTATGGTTCGGGCTCTGCACTGGCCCTCATTCAGAATCCACTGGTGAATCCCATAGTTGTAGGTCCACCACCATTTGTGCCACAATCAGAGGTTTTAGAATCATCAAGGCCAAAGATATCCAAGAAACATAAGGCTAAGGCCTTTGAGGATATTCCTAATGAGGACATACCTGCAGTGGATGCACCAGAGTCTCCACCACGTAGGGACACGAGCGCCACCATTGAAGAGTGTAACTTGTTACCACAATATGTTCGGACAAGGAGAGAAGAGGCACGGGAAGTGAAGCTTTAAACGAAGGCATGATATTCCTTAGTGACACCCCGAATCCCTATTGATGTACCTCTACTGATGAACATCATTCCCAAACTGGTAAAGCTGCAGTTTGAGGATACTGATATGCACAAGCAGGTGGGCCTAGAGAGGAAAAATTACATGGTCACACTTCCATATGTGCCACCTGAGCCACAGTTGGTCATCTCAATGGAGCCAGAAAAATGTATTGAAAGCACAGGCCTACTCAACCTGCTGCTTATGCCGCACTTTAGTCGAAGCACGTAAGTACATATGTATGACAACTCCTTGTTCATTTTCGCAGAGGATATTTATGGCTTGATCAAACCTACCCTATCGATGTTGAGCTCATATCATTGATAATGGGTTTGTTGAAGCAAGGAGACGACCCTGCATCATATCTATGCCCAAACAAAGATACGACAAAATTGAAGCAGAAATATGACCTCCAACGCGCAAGTAGGGGATTCCTCATTGCCCCTATAGCTGACAAAATAGTGAGGTTCACCAAAAAAATCCTATATTGCAATCTTCTACGTAAGATGAGACCCACTGAGTGCACCACTGGAACGATAGAATTTGCAGAGCATTGCGCAATGGGCATGATCTTCAATTGGTCGCAATACTTGTTAAATGAGCTGGTAGATGATGTGGAGCAAGCGCAGGACGATGGTAAAGATAAATTCCACTACTCATGGCTACTCATTTTGATTTCATTTATTCTTTGGTCCAACCTACCAGATTATCAGCCGTTGCATGTCCCAGTGCTTTTCCTTGGTGCAAAGTATCAGAACCTCTGGGAGGACAAGGATGACATGATCACGCAGAAGGACAATAAAATTGAGTTCTTTCTACATGGTGAGGCACTGTGCGATGTAATAAAGAAACAGTCGAGAGTAAGGGCAGTGACAATGCAAAAGTACTCATCATTCTTAAACTTTCAGGCCAGTGTCCATAACATTATTCTTGAGCCACAATAGGACCCGAACAAGCAAGCGCACCTGGAGGGTTTTATGATTACTGATGCAGATGTGGACACAATCATCCAATATTGGCCCGAGGAATGGTGTGTACCAGTGATATGCAGATGGACCAAGGAGGAAATCAAGGAGATGACCAAGTAAATGGGCAAGGAAATGGACAAGATGATGATGGGGTGACGGGCAAGGCGACCAGTCGCAGGAGAAAGATGATGAGTATAATAACAGTGAGCACAACACTGATGACAATGATGGAGAAGACACGCCGAATGATGAGGATGTGTGGAACTTGTGGCAAGAACAAGAACAGGAGTGCGTGCACGCATGCAAGAAGAGAAAAGATGATAAAATGACTCATATAATCAGATTATACAAGGAGGATATGGACTTGCTTGCAGACGTTGTCGCAGAAGTGGCGAAGACCAGCCTTGAGGGTCTAAGTACGCAGCAGATGCAAGAGGCCAACAAAATTGCTGAGCACATAAATAAGCTCACAGATTCCATTAATGAAGTAAAAAATACTATCAAGGCTGAGACATATGGCATTGATCCTAGGGATACATTAGTCGCGCCATTATTGTTGCTGCCCCTCAAGCTCAAATTGCAGGAGAAAGAACTGGAGTCAAGTACCGAGGAGTACGATGATGTGATCAAGGTAATGGGGACTCTAACAATAGATTTTTCCCAAACTAGCATTGGCCTAAGTATATGCCATTCAGCATGTGGTTGCGACAGAACTTTGGATCCAAGACAATTCTCTAGCTTATCAGTCCACAAAGAAGACAAGGAAGGCGAAAGAGCGCAAGGTCCTCCTTAGGGAAAAGGACCAAGAATTTGAGGCACGTGAATAGAGCAGGCTTGCACTAGCTAAATCCATCAAAGACATCATCATGAATTTCTCCCTGGAAGAAGTCCAAGAAGATGCAGATACAGCCGCAAAAGTAGCATGCCTATCCCATATTGCTATAGACCTAAGAAACGGGTCGAGGAACTAAAGGCGCAGTAGATACCAAACACACCTCCTAAGGTGCTTGAAGAGCGCAGGAAAACAACATCTGAGGCTGTTGCAAGAATAAGGCAAGGAGAACAACTCTGCACTAAGTTATTTGAATCTATTTCTGCAACATGGGAATTGCTTCTAGAAGACGAAGCAGTGGAAAAGATCAAGAAAGATGTGCGGCAGGATGATTTGAAAATTGCAGCGATCAAGGCAGACATGAAAAAGATGTCGCTTAAAAAGAAGGTTGCAAAAGTAGCTAAGATGAAGCAGCTACAACAGGAGATAAAGACTCTCCGTGGGAAAGAGTAGAGTAGGAACAATGAAGTTACAATGCACCAATCGGAAGCAGAACGAGTTACAGGGCTTATTCATCCTATACAACAGAATCTCCAAGTTATCACGCAGATGTTGGATGAAGGACTGTAGGAACATATCAGTTCTGACCGTGTGGAACATTTGGCTAAGCAAGATAAAGAGGTCAGAGAAGAATTTGTATGGGTGCAACAAATTTTGAAGGAATTTCAGGACAAGGTTGGTTCTGTGGTGCAACCCACGACAGAGACTTAGATTTTACCAACGGCCTAAATTTTTATTAGTGGCTTGGGATGAGCCACATGTGAGTGTTGGAGGCTTGTTGGGCTAGGAAAAGTGCACAAGAAAGAACCTGAAGTGCAAGCGCAAGAGGAAAAGCGGGCACACAACGGGATAAAAGCAGGTAAAGGATGGAAGGGAAGCGTAGAGCAGAGGAAGCTGTGACAAGGAAAGCACACCCAAATTCAGTGGAAGTATGGCAGGTAAAATATTTAAGACTGAGAAGCGGCAGGTCAGCAGATTGCAGGAGTCAGAGTCGGCGGAAGACTAAAGGACAGGTTTTTGTGGCTAGTTACGACATGTACAAGCAGGCTGAAAAATGTTTCTATGGCTAGTTATGGCTGTGATCAATGTAATATAGGAATTTTGTAGCCAGTATGGCCTGTCATCAATATAGTAGAAGATATTTTGTATCTACTTCTGAATGTAATAACTGAGTTGTACTCAATCGACCCTCCGCGGTATTTTAATTTCTATAAATAAGAGGAACTCGTTCTGTATAAGGGTTAGCTTCAGTATTGTTCAATAAGTTATATTCATTAAGAGTTGGTAAGAGTAGAAGAATAGTAAGGAAATATTAGAGAGGATTCTGATAGTAGAAGGTTGTTGAGTCATGGATCTGCAGCTGAGTGCGGAGAACATTTTGTAGAGTCATTCCACAAATGAGTGCGCAGATAGTAGAGTAGAAGAGTTGATCCTGGTTGTGTGCGGATATGTAGGAGTAGATAGAAGAATAAACTAGAGAGCATGAGAGAAAGAAGAGTCTGAGCCAAATGACATATATTAAATAGTCTGTAAGTCACACACTGCAAGGTGCTACCTATATTTCTCATGCCAGATGAAGAGCAACTTGGTGGTTTTTCCCATATGGGTTTCCACGTTATTTCCTGTGCTAATGAATGATTGGATGTGTTGGTGAATGTTAAACTATTAATGTTGAATGTTTGATTACTCGCATTATTTATGGTTTTTATTTGAATGAATGTCGCAATACTAATAAGCAATGAATTAATGGAAATCTAAGCATCGTTGAAGCATTGTGTACTAGTCCATGTTTAACACTATCAATTCATAATATAAGTCACATCATGGTCATTTACTATTAAGGGATCAGCTACATTACACTATTGCACCAATTGTTAAGTTGTTAAGGACAAGGTTGTGTTAGAAGCTGTTGTGGCACACTATTGCACCTCTGTCGAGTAGTGAAAGACTCCATCTTTCCATCTTTATCGAGTGCCTTGGTCGCATGCCAAGGGACTGTAATCCCTCGCCAACTACGGAAACATGGTTTTGGTAGTTACACATTAAGATATCTCAAGTGATACTGTGCCTGCCTCGTAGGTGTTGCCGACTAAGTTTTCTCTGTCCAACCGATGTCTTTGGGTGTTGTGTTTCTTTTGTATTGTTGAACCTGGGTCGCGAGAGTGTTGAGAACTAGGCCAACGGACCCTCATTTGTATTTCAATTAAGGGGTGTTTTATTAAGTAGTTGGGATAAAGTATAGGCAAAGTTTTGTCTTATGGTTCGACAGTATAGATCATATATAACATAGGGATTTTGAACACTGACTACAAAGAGTGGAATATGAATTTCAAAGATGTAGGTTCTACTGCTCAGGCAATTATTCTTAAGAGAAGAGATGTGAAGCTGCAAACGTTGTTGTTGATCTTTCAAATCCTAAAATGTTTCTCAAGAAAGGTTCAACACTATATATCTTAGTCTACATTTACCTTTTACAAGATTGTTCTTTGATTATGTGTAGTTTATATACATTAGTTTGAGGATATAACCTAAATTCTAATCACTCCCCCATGATTGTATCTGACTGTCCACATGTCAGTACGTCTTTTAGTCCCGCAGATTGGTTTTGGCTACTTGAATTATGAATATTAGTCAAATTTGGTTAAGTTTTCTATGAAATGTCCATAAATCATATGCAGTGCCCCCTTTCTATAAGTGAGTTGATTCTACATTATTCTAAATGACTTTTTTCATTTTTAACATGTTTCTAGATCTGTACTTTACAAATATTTACAACAGATGACTTCAAGTTATAATTTGGTATCTTTGGGTAGTGCTCGAATGTTTGATTATGTTGATGTACAAAGAAAACATGCTTTATAAAATCAACAATGATTACAGTAATAGGAAAAGATAAATGTGTCAATTAAATACAGTAAACAACACGAGATGATACCAGAGATGTTGCAACATAAGACTCATGGTATTAGAAATTGTAAGACATTACAACAAACTCCAAGTACAGAAGCAGGTGCTCCAAATTTTGGCAGTCTTTCCCTATCAATCCCTTCTACCCCTCAAAATAGAGGGGTCTTCATACTTTTAAATAGAAAGTTTTCAATTTCTAAAAAATACAAATTTATCCCAACAAGATCGGGATCCAAAATCCTAGTCCTAGGCTAGGAACTAACTAGAACAGTATTCCACCTGGAAAATACATCTAATAATTAGCATGTTCCAGTTGTAGCTGAGTCTTGCACAAGGAAGAAATAATTTCATTTCTCCTCATCCTGCTCCAATCTTGAAGGAATTCCTTCGCTTAAAAACTCTGCAGAGTAGGAATTTCTATAAAATATTTCACATCTTGCAATTGTACTTGTTTCAACTGATTGATTTTCCACTTAACATCATCAAATTTGTGTTCCACATAAGCTAAAATCAAATTGGGAGGGGTTGTATCAGCCAAATCATCCAGCCTATAGAAGTGAATATCCTCAAGGAGATCATCAGTTTTCCCCATTGCTTGGCACATACTTTATGTCCCCTTTCAATCATATGCTTCACATCCTCGCAGGAATTCTCCCAGGACTCAATTGAAATCCTAATCCTCTTAAACTTCATATTGTCAAACATTGGTATATCAGGAGGATATTCTTTGGTGTGTTCCTTCCAGTCAATGACTCGTTCCATAACATTAAAAGCAAATTTTCTTATTTTCATATTATCTTCCAACAGATCGGATTGATGCTCAAAAGCATTGTAATCTTCCTGAATCTAATTCAATCCTTCAAACAATGCAATGAGTTGTTGGTTATACCTATCATTTACCGGCAATCAAAATTCCTTGAATTCCTTCTCTAACAACTACACAAATGAAGAAGTGGTAGCTTGAGACTGAGACAAAATTAACTGTTGCTTAACATCACTCAGTTCACTTTGCATTTGAGCAACTTTAACTTTCTCCTCTACTAACTTCTTGGCCAAATCATCATTATGCTATTTCACAGCAATGAGGTTTGCAAAATGTTGTGTTTTCAAGTCCTCCAATTCTTTGGCATGATTTCGCAGTAGTTCCTTCTTTTCCCTATTAAAGGATTGAACATGTTCTTTTTCCTGGTCAATAGCTAGATTCAACGAGGTGATTGTATCCAAATATACACTAGCAAAAGACCCCATTGATGTTGTTGTCTCCACTGCTTCCCCCCTTATATCAGTAAAGGTTCTCTTACATATGACTTGATTTGGCACAACTCCCTGCACAATAGTTCCTTGCTTGGTCCTCTTGGAACCCTTATTTACAATTGCTTTCTCTGTTTTACTCCAGTAATAGTCATCAAGAGAAACCACATCCTCTTCTCCAAAGTATGCAATAATATCATAGGAAGTAGTAGGCATCTATGTGAGAGTGACTAGTGCCATCGGTTGTGTAGCAGAAGGTTGAGGGATAGGAATGACCAACTGGGAGGATTGAAAGGTCTGCTTGGGAACAAGTGTTGTAGGTGAGAGAATCATGGTTGTAGGAATGGTAAAAACAGTTAAGGCAGAAGTTTGAATCTCACCAAATCTAGCAATAATCTTGACTGGAATAATATTATGGGATATGGAAGTAGAGGATGATAAAGGAATGGCAAAGGATGTACTACGAAATGAAATGGATGATGTGATGGGTGATGCATTCAAATGAGGAGAAATCCCCATGGACAGTACACCAAGTGGGTCATTGTCAAATTGGAGATTCTGAGATACATCCATTAGAAGACTTGTAAAAGAAGGTGATATTGATGAGCCAGCAGAGGTTGTATATTTCGATGAAGTGATGCTTAAAAAAGGGGTAGAAGAAGGAATAACTTACTCCACCAAATCACTTCCATCTAGAATGGACACTTCAACTTCTGTATTAAGCTTGATTGGTTGTGGCTTCATGGTAGAAACAATAGAGGGCATTTGGAGAGAGGTAGATAAAATGGGAAGAGGTTGGTATTTTCTCTTTAATTGCTATGCCTAATTTATTAATGCATTAAGAGTGTCCAATGGTTGTGGAGCTTTTGTTGATCCCACTTGTCTTTTTCTTGGGGTAGTGACCCTTGTAATGGAGGCAGAGTAATGGCACCTTTGCTTGCTTGAGCTATCTGCATTTATTTTTTAGATGCCTCTTTCTCAGCCCTTTCCATTTATGCAAGCTTCAATTTTATTTTTTCAAGTATTTTAACCTTGTTCCCTTGCTGAACTTGGAGAATAAGACCTCTTTGCTCTGGAGTGGCAGCTCTATCTAGGACATCCTAGAAAGAATCAACTCCCTTGTAGATTGAATCACCAGGTTCATTTTGATGTTCATAATGACTCTTGAAGTGAGCTTGTGAGAAACGTGCAGCTCAGAATCCCCTCAGATCATGCATCCTCATTGGGGCTTCTTCCAATTTTAGTGTAGTAATTTTCTTCCCCAATAAATTTGCATGATTAGAGGTAGTTATAGAAAAGTGCCCAATGTTGATAGGAAACTTGGGCCAGGCCTTCCTTTTCAAAGATTAACATAGTTGATGTCTCCCTTCAATCATATTCTGCTAAGCAACTTCCTCCAATACCATCTTATCAGGAACTATTCTAGGAAGTAAATGCACAGACCTACTACCCCAAATTCTGATATATGTAAAATATTCATCAATGTACCAGTATCCCATGGTGGATACTAAGGAATTGGACTGCTCAGCCAATCTTGGGGCATACTTCTTGTATAACATCAAATAAATTGCTCCAATAAATTAATCACATATTTCATAAATCAGAGGAATATAATTGTCCTCCCACAAGGCTGAACAATAGATGTGAACAGGTGGAATTTGCTTGGTCCACTTCCAATTCATGGTGGGGAAGGAAAAGGAGGAGGATATGATATCTACCACATAAGAAGAAAGATAAAACTTGGGTTGTTTGGATGATGTAGTCTTCTATGATCGTGAAATAACATCCCTCAAAACCACTGATAGTATTTGATCCCAATTAAATGAATGGCCAGTGGAAATGATATGATAGGATATAGGATCCCATTTAGTCATGAAGTGTGAGCAGTTGGGAAGGCCATCCAGTCTATAGAATATGGAAGTGAGTACTAAATAAGGTTCTTTGAACCAGACAATGGGATACTTCCTGTCAGGTCTATGAGGATAAAGAGTTGCCTGATCCATCCAACATTTGATCAATTCATCAAGATTGAATTTGGGAATTGACTTCTTCGAGAATTATTCAGTGAGTAACTGTTGGGGGGTCCTGAGGGTATACATCCCTGCAATGAATTTTGGTTTAAGGAGACCATAGGGGCTTTACTAGCATCCTTGAACATCATTGTGTTGTGGTCGAAAATTTCAACCAACCAGCAGACGTCATTTGTGGAAGGCATGATATGTGGGCGAGTAGTAATCGCATGGATTTGGGATTTGGCTATTTTCTGGAAGGCCTGAACATCATTCTCTACCTTGGACAGGTCATCATTGTCGAAGATAGAGAAGATGCAGCCCCAATCTAGGGAGAATGTTTGCGTTATAGCTCCCTCTATGTTAGTATATACCCCAGCATTGGGGTCCCTACATTGTGGCTTGTCTATGAGGGGTTTAGANTAGAGAAGATGCAGCCCCAATCTAGGGAGAATGTTTGCGTTATAGCTCCCTCTATGTTAGTATATACCCCAGCATTGGGGTCCCTACATTGTGGCTTGTCTATGAGGGTTTTAGATCTCTCACTTTGTGTCATGTGTTACCATGGTGAACAAGGGGGTAAATCAACAGTTAACTAGATTATTTAACCTAAAAACCAAACTGAGAAGAGGAAAACTCACTTACCAAGTTACTAGTTGACAATTCAAGGGCTTTATCAGAGGACAGTAATAGACTCTCTTCATTTGGAACTGGAGCAGCTACAATGATACACATAGTAAAAAATAACAAAAACAGTGTGAAAAAACAATAAATCAAACCCAAGAAATGGCCAAGGATGAGGAGCTATCATGACCATTGATCGATCTAATCGAACGACGTTGATTGATCCAATATAAAGATAAGCACACAAATCGACATCAGGATTGGAAAAATAGCAAGAAAATAGAAAGTGCTCAAGAAAATCCCTATTTCAGATTTCCGACATCGAGATTGGAAAGTAGGGACAAAAGTACATAAAATTCAACTAAATTTTCTCTATTTCCGATTTTCGACAGCGGGCATCAGAAATTTAGGATACAAAAACATAACATTATTGCAAATATTTTTTATTTTCGATAATCGGGATTGGGAATTCTGAATTTGGAATTCCTTAAAAACTACTTACTAAACGCCTGAATTCTGATTTTCGACGTCGAGATGGGGAAATCACGAAAATAAAAAATCAAATAAGGATTTGTTCTTAATTAATTTCAATAAGGAAATCAAGACAAATACTTTCAGATTGATCTCAAAAGTGCTCAACAAAAACCCGATTTCTGATTTCCAACATCGGGATCAGAAAATAAGGACAAAAATACATAAAATTCAACTAAATTTTCTCTATTTCCGATTTCCGACAGCAAGGATTGGAAAGTTAGGATACAAAAACATAACATTATTGAAAATACTTCTGATTTTCGATAATCGGGATTGGGAATTCAGAATTCAGAATTCCTTAAAAACTACTTACTAAACTCAGTAATTCTCATTTTCGACATCGATATTAGAAAATCAGAAAAATAAAAATCAAAGAAGAAAAAATCTTAATTGATTTCAATCAGGAAGTTGGGACAAAGACTTTCTGATTGATTTCAAAATTTCTCAAGAAAAACCATATTTCTAATTTTCGACATTGGGATCGAAAAGTCAGGACAAAAATACATAATAATTCAACTAAATTCCATGATTTTCTATTTTCAACATCGGGATTCAGATCTAGAATCCCATCGGCCACAAGGTTCACAAGCCATATATGGAATCCCACAAAGTCGTGCCCTTGTCTACAGAATTCCACAAGGTCACAAATGTCACGACCTAACATAGAATCATCATTATAGTCACAGATCAGCCTAGGAAGGTTCAAAATTCAGTAAGGTTTAGCAGCTTGAGCAAGAATATGACCCATCTCCAGGAAGGTCAAAAAGACCACGACTAATCTATTAACATATTAAAATATGTTTTTTCATAAATCCAAGCACTAATTTAAATTGAATCCATATTCAAGGTTGGGAGACGTAATTCTTCCACACTAGGAGAATGCCCATTTTTTTATATCTATTATCATCTTCAACCTTCTACTATAAACCAGTTACCAGAAAATAAATCATTTAAAGAAGAAACTAACCTGTATAAAGTCCGTATATAGAAGGAACCTTGAACAAATGCAAATATTTTCCACTCAAGAGTCAGCCACTGTGAAATTGCTTTCCTCTCAGCCACTGTAAAGACACAATTTGCAATTGAAATCAAACTTCATGCTGACTCTTGCGGCATTATATATGTACAAAAACATCCCCAATTGACTAAATATATCCACATTTTTTTTCAAATATGGACCATTTTGGAGTAATTTGGACTCTTGGAGGTTGAAACGGTAAACCTATTACCCCATGGCCCAAAATCCCACTCCTTCATTATTTCAAATTGACAGATGCGAAACAATTTAGCCAAGGATGGGAAGGTAATGATAACTGGCATAGAAAAATAATTGCTCCAAAAACCCAAATTGAGGAAGAACTAAGTCCATTTTACCCAATCATCCATAAATTAGGGGTGAACTGCCTTTGCATTACACTAAAATCCATAAATCGGGGGGATAAATACCAAATCTTTACCCTATCATCCATAAATCGGGGCGAACCATCTACATTTCTCCCCCAAAACTGAAATATTCAGTTGTTGTGAGTGTTATTCACATTCATTACCCAAAAAATCTGGGCAAAGTCAAGATTTGAGCCATAATAAAGTGGGATAAATTACATTTTCCCCATTTTCCCTGTTTCACAATCTAGGTGATTTGATTTATGTCAATTATGGGGTTTAATAAATAATGGGCTAATACATTAAATAAATAAAAAACATTTTCATATTAAAAATTCACCCAATTTTTTTTGGTGACCCCTTAAAATTCGCCAATGGGATAAAATTCACCCTTAAAATCATATATGGACGAAACAACCCATTGTCATATCCATGCCATACTTAGTTTTCAAGTTATGGTCGCTAATGGGGGTATGATGAAATCTGGAGGATGATGCAAAAATGTGAAGCTCCAAATAAGAGAGTATCATCTCAAATATCATATGTTTTCTATTTAAATGGGTGGTTGTGATGTATATCTTTGTGTAGAAATATTATTCACCTTGGGACCTATCACCATGGATATTAAAGAATTGTATACGACCTTCAATAAGGGAGGGTATAAACACACTATTAAGGGGATTTAGTATGGTTGAATTGAAATTATTATCTCTCATAAAATAGAGCAGTTATTGAATAAAGGTGACTTAGGCATTACCCAGTGCAATTACATACAAGTGGTTGACACCCCCCCCACTCCCTCACAAGAGGTTCACCTGATTTATAGATATTCCTAACTAAATATCAATACTTATTTGAAACTCTTAGTGGCATACCATGCTCACATGGTGAGAATGACCAAATGGTATTCTCTTGATTTTAGGTAGTCAACCACCAAATGTTGACCTTACTGGCACCCTTTTTCAAAAAAAACTAAAATATAAAATATCATTAAGGGATTATTGGAGGTTGGAATCATACACCCCAAACCTAACCCTTACTTATCACCTATGGTCATTGTATTGAATAAATAAAGAAGGAAATTGGCTTAAGTGGATTGATTTTTGGGCTCTATATAAGTTGAACATCAAGGAAAAATATCCCATTTCCAATTATTGATGATCTCTTATATGAGCTCCATGGATTCAATTTTTTCACTAAATTGGACCTTCATTTAGAATACCCCAAATATGGATGAATGAAAAGGACATACCTAAGATAATTTTCCACGCACATGAAGATCATGATGAGTTTTTAGTGATGTTATTTGGCCTTTGTAATGCTCCATGTACCTTTTACATACCCATGAAAAAATATTTGTTTACCCTTCATTATAGATCTACAAAAAAACATGGTTCTCCCATGTGGAGCATGTTGATTTGGAGACTTTCAACTCCTATGGAAATTGATTATTCCCTAAATGTTCAGAATGTTCCTTTGGGGATTCTAAATTTAAATACTCGAGTCACATTGTTAGTCAAAAAGGGATGTAAGTGGATCCCAATAAAGTGGAGGCTTTCCAAGATTGGTCATGCCCCAATACTTTTAAGAGTTATGTTGTTTTGTAGGAATAAAGAGATACTACATGAATCTTGTTAAAAATCGTGAAAAAAAATGCAGGGCCCTTAACAACTCTTCTAAAAAGAATGCCTTTTCATGGAGTGAGTCTATTGAGTATACTTTCACAACTTTAAATGAAACCATGTGCATCATCCAAACCTTAGTAGTGCTTGATTTCATTGAGTATTTTGCCTTAAAATGCAATGCACTAGGTAGAGGCCTATGTGCTATGTTGATGCAAGAAGGGTAGCCCTTATCCTTCACTAGTAAGTAGATGTGTGACCACAATTTAGGAAAATTCACCTATGCCAAAAAAATTATTGCTATTCTTCATGCAGTTGAGACTTGATGTATGTATCTCATTAGGTTACTCTTCCAATTCAAGAGATATCATCATAGTTTTATGTATTTTCTAAAACATATGTCGACATCACCAAAGTAGCACAAGTGGGTCATTAAAATGATTGGGTATGATTATGATATAATATATATGAAAGGTAAAAATATTAAATGGTGGAATATGATTTATCATGACAATATGAAGAAGAAAGGTCCATTTTTTCTTTATCCTTACTCATATCTTATTAGCCCACAAAATCCCACCAATAATGGCTAGCAAATGACCATGTAGTTCAACTCACTCAAATACTTAAGGAAGATGCCAATACCCTTAAGAGCTATACATGGAATGAAAATACTTTGAAGTATAAATGTGACATTTATATTGGAATTTTTTTTGTTTAAAACATATGGTCTTAGAGAAATAACATTCATCAGCCATTGCATGTCACTTTGACTTTCACAAAACCTATGAATAAGCTAAGTGCTATTTCTTTCTGAAAGGCATGAAAAAAGACATACAGGATTTTGTAGCAACATGTGAATCTTGTTAATGAAAAAATGTGAGACAATGAAGACCCATGTAGTGCATGGAAATTGCTACCAATCCCAATGACCATATCGATTAACTGCTCCATGGATTTTAATTTGGATCTTCCAAAATATGGTGACAAATTATTATCATGGTGGTGGTTTACCACCTTCCTAAATATACTCATTGTTTTGAAATATCACACATATTTATGACCTCCATAGTGTCCCAAGTATTAAAGAATTATATTTTTATGTTACATAGCATGCCAACTTCCATTGTATTGGACAAAGACCCACTTTCACAAGAAAGATTTGGGAGAGTTGTTTAAATTTCAGGGTACCCAGTTGAAGATGATCACTACATATCATCCCCAAATAGATGTTCAAATAAAAATTCTCAACAAGTGATTACAAACCTATTTATGATGCTTTGATTCTAAAAATCCACACCAATGAGCATAATGGCTACCCCTTGTGAAATGGTGGTATAATACCATTGATCATTGTGTTATGAAAATGACACTAGATGAAGCTATCTATGGCCAAAACTCCTTTTCAATGAAACCATAATTACCAATCATTGATAAGGTTTATGTAATGGATCGCACCCTTCATACTAGAGAATACATTCTCTACACACTTAAGGATAATTTGGTTCTAATGTAAAATGGAACAAAGTAACAAGATGAACAACAACACTCAAATAATTCTTTTGTATAAAGTGATTAGGTGCTTCTTCACTTTCAACGGTATAAACAAGCATTCCTCAAAGATGTGATACTCGTGAAAATTGCACCAAAGTTTTGTGGACCTTATAAGATCATCTACTGCATTGGATAGTTTCCCACAAACTGTCTCTTCCAACCCACTCCAAGATACATCAATTTTTCCATGTTTCTTGTTTGAATAAGGTAGTAGGATCCAATTGCAAGGTGAAACCTAACCTACAAGAACTATATGAAGAAGTGTCACTTTGGCTCCAACCAAAAGTAATATTGGCTACCAAAGAGTTTCAATTTCACTAGCACATGCTTGAAAAAGTATTCATACAGTGGGAAGATACACAACTAGAAGACACCATATGGAAACCAATAATGAATATGATCTGATACCATGTTAGATTTTTATCATTTAAGCAATATGATCTTAGGATATTATATGAGAGAATAACATGCACAGCAATAAACACAAGAGACAAGAGACACAAAGAATTTTCCTCAGGGTAACCATAAAGGAGAAAACCTCGCAACTTCCTTAGAGATAGAATGAGCACCAATGGCAACAGTAAAACCCAAAGACAGAAAAGATGATCTCCAACAGTTGTTCTCTCTTTCTCACTTGAGAGAGATTCTCCTCTCTCACGCATGCGCCCCAGTGAGTGAGTGTGTGTGTGATGTGTAGAAATGAGGAGAGACTCACTTCTATTTATATTCTTCCATTCACTTTATGTCCACTCCAACAAGTCGGCCTCACTTAAAAATTACTTACCAAGGCCGACTTCTCTAGGAGAGTCTAATAACCCTAGTGCCCCACAACCTTGGGGACTTTTCCCTCCGATCAACAAGTAGGGTTAACCTTGACTCAATTGTTGACACTATTGCCCTAACTTACAATGGAGGGTTAACCTCAATTACTTTACATGACTTCTTTACATTATTGAATCTCCCGATCGGAACATCGAGGCATGACATGACTCAATTAGACTATGGATACTTCCCGGAATAAACATTGGGGTACAATACATAAGATATACAAGTGAATACATTTTGAAGTTACAAATACATCAACAAAATGAACAAGCTAAGTAAAAAACGAGAAATTCCATCCAACAAAACAGTCAATAAAAAACTCCAATAAAGATAGGTCTCAGATGGATGACTTCACAAACGATGCGGAATTATTTCTTAGGATGTTGTAACTCATATCGTTTTGTTTCATCAAGTGTCGCAGTTACTAACACAAAGATCAA
>LPNX010874139.1:77898-133497 GCA_001517045.1 Pseudotsuga menziesii | reverse complement strand
GGAAGATTAGTTATCTTATTTATCTTAATCCCATTAACTGCTGCAACCTCCCTAACCTTCGAGAACTGCCTCATTTCACCTATATAAATAGAGGCCTTGAGGAGGGGTTTAGGAGATATACAGGGAGAGCAAAGTTATGCTGGTGGATTTACTACAGAACCTTTGGAGCAGAGAAACTCAGAGTCCTTTGGTGACAGAGGAGTCCCTTGTACAGGCATTGGGTTGTAACCTAAACTCCCTCTTTTATTGTTAATAAAGCAGATTACTTCTTCCATATTGTGTCTCATGTGTTGTAGTTTGGTAAAGTTTTATATTTCATTATAATATGTAATTTACCTAACCTGCATCTTTATATATGAATCATACTGTATACTGGAAGAACCTTTTGTTAACAGGTTGAAGGAGGAATTATCCTGGAGATTATAAGAGTAGAGCAAAGAGGAAGGAATCAGCTTGGATCAACCTTCGTTTATTACAAGTAAGTTCCTGCTACTTCCCTATTTCCTATTTGTACTTTTATAATCAAACTGTCTGCAAGGTCTAGTATGTTGGTAACCCCCAGACCTAGGTTATTAGGTGAATTATCCATTACAACACCAACCTAGCTGGAACACATGCAGAATAACCTCTACAAGTACCCCCTCGATATCCTAGGTAAGGTCACTAAGGTCACCTCAATATAATCAATGCTCAGGCGGACAGTCGCAGGCGGGATTGACCGTATGGGCAGGGTAGCAAAGCCCGAAACTCCCGAAAGAGCCCCCAGATACGAATACAATCCTAGCTATATCGTCGGTGCTACACAGTTATCGACTAGGGGTTATCCCAATCAACAACCGCTCACACTGCCTAGTGCTTGACTCCCTTTTGAGAGGAGCTTCCTGAGAACGCCGGTTATACCAAGGATTTCACACACTCCCTGGACAGACACCTAGTTGTTGTCGTTTAGTGATCTTGGAGAATTAACTTTCAATGAACTATTCCAAGATCCTAAAACCTAAGCTTGTTGGTGCACCCTAGAAAAGAAAAGAGTGTAATTCATTTTAATTAGAGTTGATTTTAGTTGGCTTTATTACTCAAAAATAGGATATGGTCGTGCAACTAATGGTGTTATGACGCAACAAGAAGCAAAATGCACACCTAACAATCAATGCAAATGCATTATGTCCATGAAAATAGGGTATGCGTACTACGTGTAATGCACAATTTCTTCTTCAAATGCTGAATGCAAATTTCCCTATATGAAGTCCTAACTATTACTCCAAAGCAAATATAGATCTAGTGTAAGTACAATGCAAAATGCAAAATGCAATGCATGATGATAAGCAGATTTTTTGGATTTTTTGAAAATAAAGAGATACAAAAAACAAAAGAATAATTCTACCCACCCTAGACTCTGCAATCACACATAAACAACATTCCAACAAAGCACTAAGGTAAAAGGACTCTAATACACTAATCTCAAACAAAAAATCAAAGATGCCATGACAAGAACTTTCCTAAAAGAAAAAAATTTAGGCTAAAAAAACGTTTTTGGTCAGAAACAGAGGTATTAACAGACTCAGGCAGTGCCAAAGGAGACTCAGCAGCTAACAGAATTCACCCAGCAATCCACTATCTTCCACAAAAAAATAAAAACCAGGGTATACGCGACTGTGCGCAGTGAACCCATGTGTATACGCGAAAATACCAGGGGAAACCGCATGTATACGCGACTGTAAGTGGCAAAACCGCGTACAGGAAGAAAAAGATGCACAAATCCAAGGTAAATAGACAGGCTGAGACTAAATTCACACCAATCAGGCTCTACCAGGCATACATGCCCCCATACCCGACACAGAAACAAGAGAGAGAGAGAGCAATTCAAATACATTGAATGCCAAGAAATCAACCCCCAAAGGACAATTACTAGGAACTCCCCAGCGGAGTCACCAATTCTATTACGGAGAGAAATTCCTATGGCTTGGGATACCACAACAGACAGCTAGACTCCAGAAATCAATCTTTCCCGATATGCAATAGAAATAAAAACATCTAACAATAAAGGATCGAACCTCGTACCTTATTCCGGACGATTGAAGTAGATCCCCGTTGAGCTTTCCAATCTTCATCGTGAATTGTTATAGCTCATCCTCAACAACAAGTAAACAATACAAGCATACTATATTTCATGGTGTTAGGTCTATTCTAGCATATATAATCAATAATGTATAAGCATTTGACATATTCCAATGGATACAATATTCATTCAAACACACATTACTGGACAGGAAAATATATTTCTATTAATATGAATTAAAGATTACAAGTGACAACCTCTGACGGCACGCATGCGAACCAGAGAAACTGAATCCCCCACTTGGGCCTCCACCACCTCAATCCTCCATCACTCAGATAGCAAGCTCACTAGCGAAAGGCAAGCTTGGGAAGAACACAACAGTGCTCTAAGGGACAAAGGGATGCAGACTCAAGCATAAGTTCTGGCAACAATGGACTATAGTTTCGTTACTCTCAATTTTCTCTTATGCTTTCAATGTCTCAATGGGTTCCTTATATATCTTTTCAAAGGGATACTGAAAGGTCGAATCCGTGCGATATCAAGGCATATGGAAGGCCAGGAGTCATATGAGTCGGATCCAAGTCAAGGAACGCTCCAAAAGGATTTGGATTATGTACACATCCCGATGTACGCGACTATAGAGGTAATATCCGCGTATGTACGCGGTTATCAGGGAAAAAGCCGCGTATATCACTTTTCTTATGTTTTTAGGGATGGTCAAGGATACATCAAAAGACAAAAAGTAGTCCATAGGGGCTAATGAGTCTGCAATGGGACAGGGGAAGGCCATATAATGTGTGATTCACCTAGTGTGGTGAAATCCGCTATAACAACAGTATTAGAGTCTGTTCTATTTCCGCAATTTAATAGAATATTTTTTTACTGTATCTTTGTTATCTTTGCAAAATATCTGTTATAATGACTCTGTATATCTTCTTTCATTTCGTTCACACATAAATCCGTATTAGTGGTATCAGAGCGATTTGCTCTATGATTGTTTCTCGGTGCATGTCCTCGACAAGGTTCGAGTATACAGAGTTTGGTCTTGAGCTAGTTTCACTTGATCATTCTTGCTGTTCCAAATGACCTCCCATGGTGAAATAAAAGAGAGACGATGGAGCAGGAGATCATATAAAGTCATTGCTCTACGAAGCCCTCGAGCGATAGAGGAACGAGATGATGGATAGTTTCACCCAAATCCTACTACGAATGCCGGCAGCGGCAAGTGCATCTTCAACGAGCAGCCGGTTCGGGGATGAAACTCCCTTCAAGGTACAAGTTAACTTTGATATTTCTTTATTTGAAGGCAATATTGATGCAGATGCCTTGGATAATTGGTTGAAAGTTCTAGAAGGGTATTTCTCTGTCCACAATTTTTCTGATAGATAAAGTATCACCTTTGCGCTCATTAAGGCAGTCCCCCATGTCCAAAATTGGTGAGGTACTTATTGTGAGCAAAACTGATCAGACGAGTCTAGAATGTTTGAAACAAATCCCACTTGGGCCTCTTTCATAGATGCCATCAGGGAACAGTATTTCCCTATGAGAAAATATGATGACTATTACACAAAATGGACCATTCAGTGTCAAGAAAGGGACCAGACGGTCTCGGAGTACACCAACAAATTTCATACCTTGCATACAAAGCTGAGTATCAAGGACTCCGAGCGACACCTGATTCTGAAATATTGCAGTGGTCTACATCGGTACATCCCAATTGAGATGGAGTTCCTCAACATCTCTTCACTTGGATCTGCCTATCGGTATGTTGTCAAAATCAAGGAGAAATTTCAACAAAAGAACAAGTGAGACTCTAGACCTGCACACCCACCACAGAAGCAAGGCAAGGGAAACCCTGGCCCGCGAAACATAGGACAAGGAAAGGACAACCAGTCCTCGCCACAAGCAAAGAAGGGAGATGGAAAGACAAAGAAGGAAACCAGTAAGTGGTGTGAATTTCATAAAATCCCTTGGCAAAACACTAATGAATGTCGCTCAAAGCAGTCATTAGTGGCTAAGATCAAATCTTCAGAATCAGATACTAATTCTGATTCGGAACCCAATGCAATAGCCGCATACAATGGAAGGCAGATCATTGATGCAGACCCCACTGCCACTGTTGCTACAACATAGATTCATCTAGAGGATCCTTAAGATTCAGAGGCATAGGAGCGCCTATTCCACTCACAGATGTGGGTGAAGGGAATGCCTCTACATTTTTTTGTTGACAACGACAGCTAAAAGAACATGATCTCAGCAGAAGTCGTCAAGATATTGGAGCTTTCGACAACACCACATATCGATTGGCTAAGCCAAGGACGAGGTATATGCATTCTCAACAATTCCTCCTACCATATGGCATCAATCCTTACAAAGACGAGGTACTCTGTGATGTGTCCCCACTTGAAGTCAGTGATGTTCTTTTAGGACAACCATATATGTGGAAGCGTCATGTTGTATATGAGTCATGGTCTCGTAGTGTCATTGTTACTTTGGGAGGAAAACTCTATCGAATACCAGAGACCGTTGCACCTAAAAAAGTGTCACAGGGTAGGAAGATAAGCTCCCACATCAGAAAATTATTCCTCTTCACAATTGCCTATGAAGGAGAACATAAGATCACAGAGACCTCCACACCCTCTGCACAGGGTGTCTCTGCTCATCAGACACAAGAAGAAGATAGAGCCCTTGTTTCCTCATATATCTGAGTACCTCTACGATGCAAGGCCACACATTCAAGGTGCTCATTGAGAAACAAATCATCCATACAACAATTACAGCCCTCTTGGGATGTCAAAGAAAGGAAGCTTCTTCACTTCAGCAAATGTCGCACTAGGAGATCAACTCAACACACATTTCGAGAGATGATATGGGATTCGACGCAATGGAGACCATTTCTTCCTAAGGAGGGAGGATTGATCCTAATGGAGATTAGTGTCCACCCACCTATTCCACTGGCTCAAAACAATTGTCCATTGTGGCAGTCTCCTAGTTATTTTTCTATAGTTTTTCGGGCCCCAAACGTTTGGGGCCAATTTGAGGCCCTAAACGACATTTTTTTGAAATTTGGGGCCAAATGGTTGCCATTGGAATGCATTTGGTTGACCAAAAGTTGTAAATCTTAGATATACCTTTCCAAGGAGCTATCGAACACCCAAATCGGAGATCATATGCAAAAGTTATGACCCCGGGAAGTTGACTATTCAACTTACCACCTTGAGGCCACAAACTTTATGACGGTTCATTTTCTAGTGTTACATTTTGGACTTTTGGGGTTCTCACCCTCATTATTATCATAAATAGGCCCCTTTGGCCTCATTTTAGTATTCATCTTGGCACGGATGAGCGTAGCAGCCACATCTCTTCTCATAGATAGCTACCACCATTCTGGCAATTGTATTACAGTCTGTTCTATTTCCACAATTTAATAGAATATTTGTTTACTGTATCTCTATTATCTTTGCAAAATTTCTGTTATAATGAATCTGTATATGTTTTTTCATTTCATTCACACATAAATTCAGATTAGTGGTATCAGAGCAATTTTCTCTTTGATTGTTTCTCGACGCATGTCCTCAACAAGGTCCGAGTATAGAGAGTTTGGTCTCGAGCTAGTTTCACTTGATCATTCTCGCCGTCCCAAATGACCTCCCATGGCAGAAGAAAAGAGAGCTGATGGAGCAGGAGATCCTATCAAGTCATTGCTCGAGGAATCCCTCAAGCAACAGAGGAGCGAGATGATGGATAATTTCACCCAAATCCTACTACAAATGCCAGGAGCAGCAAGTGCATCTTCAATGAGCAACTGGTTTGGGGATGCAACTCCCTTAAAGGTACAAGTTAATTTTGATATTTCTTTATTTGAAGGAAATATCAATGCAGATGCCCTGGATAATTGGTTGAATGTTATAGAAGGGCATTTCTCTGTCCACAATTTTCTTGACAAAGAAAAGATCACCTTTGTGCTCCTCAAGGTAGTCCCCCATGTCCAAAATTGGTGGGGTACTTATTGTGAGAAAAACTCATCAGATGAGTTTGGAATGTTTGAAAAAAGTCCCACTTTGGCCTCTTTCATAGATTCCATTAGGGAACAGTATTACCCTGTGGGAAAATATGATGACCAGTACACAAAATGGACCATTCTGCATCAAGAAAGGGATGAGACGGTCTTGGAATACACCAACAAATTTCATACCTTGCATATAAAGCTGAGTATCAAGGACTCCGAGTGACACCTGATTCTGAAATATGGCAGTGGTCTACATCAGTACATTCGAACTGAGATGGAATTCCTCAACATCTCTTCACTTGGATCAGCCTATAGGTATGTTGTCAAAATCGAGGAGAAATTTCGACAAAAGAGCAAGTGAGACTCTAGACCTGCACACCCACCGCAGAAGCAAGGCAAGGGAAACCCTGGCCCGCAAAACACAAGACAAAGAAAGAACAACCAGTCCTCGCCACATGCAAAGAAGGGAGATGGAAAAACAAAGAAGGGAGATGGAAAGACAAAGAAGGACACCAATAAGTGGTGCGAATTTCATAAAATCCCTTGGCACAACACTGATGAATTTCACTCAAAGCATTCATTAGTGGCCAAGATCAAATCTTCAGAATCAGATCCTGATTCTGATTCCGAACCTTATGCCATAGCCGCATACAATGGGAGGCAGATCATTGATGTAGACCCCACTACCACTGTTGCTACCACACATATTCAACTAGAGGATCCTGAAGAGTCAGAGGCAGATGAGCCCTTATTTCACTCACAGATCTGGGTGAAGGTAATTCCTCTACATTTTTTTTTGACAACGACAGACAAAAGAACATGATCTCAGCAGAAGTCGTCAAGAGATTGTAGCTTTCGACAACACCACACCCGCAACCTTACAACATCGGTTGGCTAAGGAAAGGACGAGGTATACACATTACTCAACAATGCCTCCTACCTTATGGCATCAAGCCTTTCAAAGATGAGGTACTGTGTGATGTGGCTCCACTTGAATTCTGTGATGTTCTTTTAGGACAACCATATATGTGGAAGCATCATGCTGTATATGAGTCACGGTCTCGTAGTGTCATTGTTACTTTGGGAGGAAAACTCTATCAAATACCAGAGACCATTGCACTTAGCAAACTGTCACAGGGTAGGAAGATAAGCTCCCACATCAGAAAATTATTCCTCTTCACAATTACGTCTAAAGGAGAACATAATATTACAGAGACCTCCGCACCCTCTGCACAGGGTGTCTCTGCTCATCAGACACAAGAAGAAGACATAGCCATTGTTTCCTCATCTATCTGAGTACCTCTACGATGCAAGGCCACACATTAAAGGTGCTCATCCAAAAACAAATCATCCATACAACAATTACAACCCTCTTGGGATGTCAAATAAAGGAAGCCTCTTCACTTCAGTAAATGTCGCACTAGCAGATCAACTCAACACACAGTTCGAGAGATGATATGGGATTTGACACAATAGATACCATTACTTCCTAAGGAGGGAGGATTGATCCAGATGGAGATCGGTGGCCACCCACTTATTCCACTATCTTAAAACAATTGTCCATTGTGGCAGTCTCCTAGTTATTTTTCTACAGTTTTTTGGGTCCCAAACTTTCGGGGCCAATTTGAGGCCCTAAATGACGTTTTTTGGAAATTTGGGGAAAATTGGCTACCATTGGCATGTATTTGGTTGAACAAATTTTTTAAATCTTAGATAAACCTTTCCAACGAGCTATCGAAAACCCAAATCGGAGATCATATGCAAATGTTATGACCCTGGGAAGTTGGATGTTCAACCTACCACCTTGGGGCCGCAAACTTTATGACGGTTCATCTTCCAGTGTTATGTTTTGGAATTTTGGGGTTCTCACCCTCATTATTATCATAAATATGCCCCTTTTTCCTCATTTTAGTATTCAGCATGGAACGGATGAGCGTAGCAGTCACATCTCTTCTTAGAGATAGCTACCACCATTCTAGTAATTGTATTACAATATGTTCTATTTCCGCAATTTAATAGAATATTTGTTTATTGTATCTTTATTATCTTTGCAAAATGTCTATTATAATGAATCTTTATATGTTCTTTCATTTCGTTCACACATAAATCTGGATCAGTGGTATCAGAGCAATATGCTCTTTGATTGTTTCTCGGCGCATGTCCCCGACAAGGTCCAAGTATAGAGATTTTGGTCTCGAGCTAGTTTCACTTGATCATTCTCGCCATCCCAAATGACCTCCCATGGCAAAAGAAAAGAGAGACGATAGAACAGGAGATCCTATCAAGTCATTGCTCGAGGAATCCCTCGAGCGACAGAGGAACAAGATGATGGATAGTTTTGCCCAAATCCTACTATGAATGCCGGTAGCGGCAAGTGCATCTTCAACGAGCAACCGGTTTGGGGATGCAACTCCCTTCAAGGTACAAGTTAACTTTGATATTTATTTATTTGAAGGCAATATCGATGCAGATGCCATGGATAATTGGTTGAATGTTCTAGAAGGGTATTTATCTATCCACAATTTTTCTAACAAAGAAAAGATCACCTTTACGCTCCTTAAGGTAGTCCCCCATGTCCAAAATTGGTGGGGTACTTATTGAGTAAAACTCATCAGATGAGTCTAGAATGTTTGAAACAAATCCCACTTGGGCCTCTTTCATACATGCTGTCAAGGAATAGTATTGCCCTATGGGAAACTATGATGACCAGTACAAAAAATGGACCATTCTGCGTCAAGAAAGGGACCAGACAGTCTTAGAGTACACCAAAAAATTTCATACCTTGCATACAAAGCTGAGTATCAAGGACTCCGAGCGACACCTAATTCTGAAACATAGCAGTGGTCTACATCAGTACATCGGAACTGAGATGGAATTACTCGACATCTCTTCACTTGGATCCGCCTATCGGTATGTTGTCAAAATCGAGGAGAAATTTTGACAAAAGAATAAGCAAGACTCTAGACCTGCACACCCACCGCAGAAGCAAGGAAAGGGAAACCCTAGCCCACAAAACACAGGACAAGGAAAGGACAACTAGTCCCCGCCACAAGCAAAGAAGGGAGATGGAAAGACAAAGAAGGACACAGGTAAGTGGTGTGAATTTAATAAAATCCCTTGGCACAACACTGATGAATGTCGCTCAAAGCAGTCATTAGTGGTTGAGATCAAATCTTTAGAATCAGATCCCGATTCTAATTCTAAACCCAATGCCATAGCCGCATACAATGGGATGTAGATCATTGATGCAGACCCCACTGCCACTGTTGCTACCGCACGGATTCAACTAGAGGATCCTGAAGAGTCAGAGGCAGAGGAGTGCCTATTCCACTCACAGATGTGGGTGAACAGAATGCCTCTACATTTTTGTTGTTGTCAATGACAACCAAAAGAACATGATCTCAGCAGAAGTTGTCAAGATATTGGAGCTTCCGACAACACCACACCCGCAACCTTACAGCATCGGTTGACTAAGCCAAGGATGAGGTATACGCATTACTCAACAATGCCTCCTACCATATGGCATCAATATTTTCAAAGATTAGGTACGTTGTGATGTGGCCCCACTTGAAGTTTGTGATGTTCTTTTAGGACAACCATATATGTGGAAGCATCATGCTGTATATGAGTCACGGCCTCGCAGTGTCATTGTTACTTTGGGAGGAAAACTCTATCGAATACCAGAGACCGTTGCACCTAACAAAGTGTCATAGGGTAAGAATATAAGCTCCCACATCATAATATTATTCCTCTTCACAATTGCATCTAAAGGAGAACATAAGATCACAGATACCTCCACACCTTATGCACAGGGTGTCTCTGCTCATCAGACACAAGAAGAAGACAGAGCCATTGTTTCCTCATCTATTCGAGTACCTATACAATGTAAGGCCATGCATTCAAGGTTCTCATCCAGAAAAAAATAATCCATACAACAATTACAGCCCTCTCGGGATGTCAAAGAAAAGAAGCCTATTCACTTCAACAAATGTCGCACTAGGAGATCAACTCAACACACAGTTCGAGAGATGATACGGGATTCAACGAAATGGAGTCCATTTCTTCCTAAAGAGGGAGGATTGATCTAGATGGATATCGGTGGCCACCCACCTATTCCACTGGCTCAAAACAATTGTCCATTGTGGCAGTCTCCTAGTTACTTTTCTACAGTTTTTCGGGTCCCAAACTTTCGGGGCCAATTTGAGGCCCTAAACGAATTTTTTTGGCAATTTGGGGCCAAATGGTTGACATCATTAGGCATTTAAGTAACCAAAAGTTTTAAATATTATATAGACCTTTCCAACGAGCTATCGAACACCCAAATCGGAGATCGTGTGCAAAATTTATGACCCCAGGAAGTTGACTGTTCAAGTTACCACCTTGGGGCCGCAAACTTTATGACAGTTCATCTTCTAGTGTTACATTTTGGACTTTTGGGGTTCTCACCCTCATTATTATAATAAATAGGCCCCTTTGGAATCATTTTAGTATTCATCTTGGCACGGATGAGCGTAGCAGGCGCATCTCTTCTTAGAGATAGCTACCCCCATTCTGGCAATTGTATTACAGTCTGTTCTATTTCCGCAATTTAATAGAATATTTGTTTACTGTATCTCTGTTATCTTTGCAAAATGTCTGCTATAATGACTCTAAATATGTTGTTTCATTTCGTTCACACATAAATCCAGATCATGAAGAAATATTAAATGCATGAAAATTTGTTAATAAATCCCAAACTTCATTTTGGTAAGCCTTCAAATGTGGTGATATGCAATGAATTTTGTTTCGAACTTGTTTAACAATGATTTCAGAATCTTCGTACACTTTTATATTTTTTACTTTTAATTCCATTTCTTTTTTCAGTCCCTGGACTAATGCTTCATATTCACCTGTGTTATTTGTACATTCAAATTCTAATCTACATGAAGGAAAATATTTATTTTTCTCTGGATCGATCAGGACATAGCCAACTCCCGATCCTTCCAAGGTTTTGGAACTATTAAAATATAGAATCCAAAAACTTTATACTCGTATTGAATTTGAACTACTAACTACATCTGAGACTAAATATACTATTTTACAATCAATGTTATCAGCCCGTGAAAACTAAAGGAGATCGGGATAGATATCTGATATGTTACTGGCTTCTTCAACTTGGTAATTTCCCAGCTCCAACACAAGAAAATAGTTTCCCAACATAGAATTTAATGGTTCATTCTTGCCTTCTAACTGAGTTACATTCTACTTCATTTGAGGTTCCATTAACACCTTTATTTGATTTCAACAACCTTTATAGGGTAACCATACATGTGACCAATCTGATGCAAAATATCCTTCCAATTTTGCTGTCCAATCCCGGCTCAAGACGAAACCATAGGTGTTCGGGATATTTGCTACAACAATGTCTATATACTGACAGACCCTCTCATCTACTGATAAATGAATCAAGACATCTTCCATTTCTCCTATCACTTTCACTGCAGTCCTATCCAATTGGATAACTTGGCTTGTAGTTGGCTTAGGTTGACCATTTATTTGCTTGCAAACTGAAAGTGGCATGACATTTACTGATGCTACAGATTCCACCAAACAATTATGTACACTGTAATTGAAAATTTCAAAAGTTAGGAGGAATGTTGGAGTTCTGTATTTAGACTTTCCTCCTAAACTTGCTTCACCAATCTCTTCATTAGCTTGGTTATTATTCTGGGGTTCCTTCACAAGTGTTTCAAGTGCTTTTACCAAATTCTCCTTTTGTTGGGGTAGATTACACATTTCAAACAAGGAGATATGTGCTTGAGATTTTTAATATCTTCTACAATGTCATATCCCATTTCATGCTTAGTAGAATTCTTCTTGACATTCTCAACTTTATTTTTGGTAGACTTTACAGGAATATTGACTTTCTTGGGACTCTGGCTTGAGATGACATACTCAGGTATGTTAATAGCTGGAGTATTATTCTTTATTTTTTTCATGTTCTCCTGAATTTTCTTAATCTTGGGTAATATCATGTTATCTTCTTTTAATGAATTCCGACTCCTTGTTGCAACATTTGTCTCTTGTATTTCTTCTTCCTCAGTGATATATTCATCCTCTACATTGAACATGGAAACACAATCCCATAAAACCAAAGTGTCCTCTTCTAGGGTTTCTGTTGGTTCATGAATTTTCTCCTTCTCATCCATAGTTTTTGTTAACTTAGAATCCAATAACCGGTTCATCACTAAGGTCATAGAATTTATCCATTGTGGGTAATTTTTCTCAAGGTGAGGTTGGCGATGAAATGTACAGAAATTGTCCATTCCCACATATGTCAAATTCATGGACGAGGGACTATGTGAAGGAGGCTTGGGTTGACCATTATCATCTCTCTTTTTATAATAAGGTTTTTATTGTTTATGGGCCTCCTTATCCTTTTCCAGATCAATTACTCTATTTGAAAATTTCTGCATCATTTTTACCACCCCATCTAACTCTTGTGACTACTCATCTTTAGGTTTAGTTAATAATAGAGGTTTTTTGTTCCCATAAGTTTTATCTTCTGACTGCACAGGATACTAGTCTATACTCTCCATTTTGGCCTCCACATTTTCATCTTCTTCATAAGTATCTACTAAGGTGGGCCTAACCGATCTTTTGACAAACATGGCTAGATCAGGCCCAAGTGCTGAGCTGTAATACTCAATTAGGGTGTGCTCGGTCGGTTTGCCCGCTGCATCAAAGTTATTCAGGTAGGAAACAAACCTCTGAGTGAAGTTATGGACCCTTTCTTTCTTTTATTTATTTAGGGAAATTAATCCTTTCATTAAAGCAACATGGGTTTTCTAGATTCCATATTTGTTTCTAAACAACCTCTCAAAGGTATTCCAATTTGTAATTGAATTTTCCTACAGGGCAAAATACCATGAGGCTACTTTTCCCTTAAGAGTATGCAGGAACAATATGCAAACTACATCTTCATGTTCTGTTGCTTGTAAACCTTATAGAGCCAGATAAAAGCTCTGCAAATGATCATCCATAAGAATTCTTTCATTTGGTTCAAATTTGGGCAATGACTTGCCAAAATTATGAGGCATAGCATGCAATGGAGGGGTCAGGTTTAAAGGAGATCTATCCCTCCAAGCAGGTGGTGGAGGTGGCTGATTTGCATCAACATTGGCCATAATTCTGAGTGGATATTGAGGAGGATATTGGACATGGGTTCGAAAAGGAGAAAGATGAGGGGAATCTGGTCCCAACTGATTTTGAGGTTGGACAACTTCTTGCAAGGCTGTTTCTACCAGTTCTTCAAGGTCTTCCACTAACACTGAATCCTCCAAGTGAGGATGGTCCTTCTTACGAAACTCTCTTCTAGGTAAATCAGGAATAATGGGTAACCCTCCAATCTTCTTTGCATACGCCCTGGTAATTCTCCTTAAATCCTCAACCACCTCGTTATCAATGGGATAGAGATACCCTATGCCTTTTTCTTCAGGAGTAGGTCTTTGAGGGATACTAGTCTTGGAACTGTCACCGATGGGGAATTCTTGAGAAAACGAATTTCCTCGTCCAGCCATAAAATGGAGGCCCTCCTTCTAGCGCCAAAACTATTGAGGCCTGGAAAATCCCAGGAAACAATAGTAGGGATTCTCCCCAATAAGCGTTCCCAATTAGCTCGTTATTGTTTGGTATGGGGAATCTGTTCGGTTTGCAGTCCGACTACCGTAGGTCAAGTAATGGTTAAAGCTTGTTTTACTGGTTATGGCCCGGTCCACCGTTTAAGTGTATTTTTTTAGTTTTATATTTATGTATGATATGCAAGTGCCTAATTAAGTGCAATCGATAGAGATAATGAAGAGTTTCACAATGTGATGCGCAGGTTCTTACCTCTCGTCTTACCTCTTTTTCTTCTAAATCATAAACAAAGAACAACTTATACTAATGCTAACTAATTCTATCTAACCTATCCCTAGGGAGCAATATTGTAATTAATGATGAGTAATGTACTATAAAACATACATTTAGAATATTACAGATAGCTGTTCATATTTCAGAATACATGAATATAAGTAGAAATATAAACAAAGAGATAGCTCATTGTCAATTAAAACATTCATTACTGAGATATGCTGTGGAAGTTTCACAGAAATAAACATGAAAACATTCATAACATGAAATAATTCGTAAGTTAGAATGATCTCATAGTTCATAGAACGAGCCAAAACAGAAGTAGTTCACATTCAACCAGTCTATGGCAAGCATTTGAGACTCCATAGTGCCTTCTCCAACAAAAAATATAAACTCTTTATTATAAGAGGAATTAGTTCTTCTTACAATAACATTTCAAAAGAAAGCATGAAAAAAGGTCCCCTTATACATCTAATTCACCTCTATTTATACAAACAGAATTTTTTTTGAGTTTTCCCCTTATCCCTTTGGGCTTCCCTTGACTATTCCTTTACAAACAATTTTCTTCTAGTGCATGCACTTAGAAAAAAGATAAATACAAAATATTACATAATTTATCAATCATTTGAATAATCCATCTAAGTGGGCCCAGCCTGATCATTTATGAATTTCTTCCAAATATTTGCATCTGTTGCTATAGTCTCAAAACCAGAAGGCTCTAGGAATCTGATGGTGATCTCATGTTTAGCAACTTGAGGTTTTATATTTGCCACTCTTTCTGGAATCAAATGAAGTTGGTATTCTAATAAATGACTGCTCATTGCTGCCTGTGCTATTACGGTTTACAACACCTTCTCATCCAAACCTTTGACCAATTGAATACCTTGTTCATCATCTTTCCATATTACCTCCACTTGCTTAAAAAATCCTTCATGATCAGGAAATTCTTCTTACCTTCTCTTAGCATATGTATGACAACGATTGTAAGTTATGAGAACTTTTCTGCAAAATTCTGCAGAAACACCTTTTGTCCTCTAGACTGCCTTTACCAATTCCTCTGTTGATTTACTCCCAAATTCAATTAGTTCACACTCTAGCTTCACTGTCTTCAAGTCCTTGATGGGTACATCAGTTGGAAGTTCCTTGGTTGCTTCCAACCAAGTCATACATCCTTGTATAATTTCCAGGATATCCTGGGTCTTGTCTAAAAAGTAAGAAGCTGTACTCACAATTTCTTCCAGCCTTATCTCTACTTGCTGAACTTTCAACATCTCCTCTGCCGTTTGGAGCTGCATCTGATGAATTTTACTTCTAAGTGTGAGAGCATGCTTCTTCAATGGATCAATATCTATTTTCTGTTCATTAGCTGCTTTTAATGAAACTTCTAGTGAAGCTTTCTGGGTCTCCAATGCTACTACTTGAGTTTTGTAATCCCTGGCTTTCCCTTCACCAGTAGTCTTTTGGAGTCTCTAGTTTTGCCACTTTATTTTCTAGATTTTCTTTCTCTTTACTCAATTCTTCAATTGATGATTTCAAACTGTCTCGTTCTACTTCTAAGATTTGATGTCTTTGTTGAAGTCTTTCAAACTCTAACAAGGTGGCCTTGGAATCTCTTTCATGCTTGCTGATAATACCAAATCATCCTTGTCTGACTATAAGTTTTGGCACTCTACTTTGGACTCCTCAATCTCACTAATCATGTCTTCATACTTTCTATTTAGACTTTGACTTTTATCCCTTTCCCTTTTCAGGGTTTCTTTCACTTAAGTAATCTTCTTTTGAGATTGTTCCAAATCCATCATTATCTTATAAACATTGTCTTCAATAGCTAGGGCTGTGGCTACACCAGCCCTTGCCATTAATCTTGGATCTTTATCATTACCGTGAACCACTGTATTTTCAGTCACCATAACTCCTTTCTTGCCTCTAATGTTCACCTTCTTCTATGTTCTCTTAACAATCCTCTTTTTATCTTTGTCATAGAAAATAGTATTGAGCTTAGGCACTTCATCTTCTTCCATGGGAATAAAAGTAATCAATTCAATTCCTGATACTGAAACTGGATTTCCACCTGCTATGCTTGGAATAGAGGGTTCTACTGGATCAGCATAAGACTGAGTTTGTTCTTGATTTGCATAGTCCTATTCCTCTTGTTCCTTTTGTCGTAACTCCTCAATTGCTTTTTCTACATGCTCCTTTTCTTTATCAGCTGCTTCTAATCTTAAAATCTCATTTTCTTCCTTCTTTCTCTAGACTTCTTCTTCTTCTTTTCTTTTCTCTGTTTCTTCTACTCTCAACTCGGCCTCTTCCGTTGCTTTTCTTTTTTCTTCTTTTTCTGCTCTCAACCAATCTTATTCTTATTGGTCTAATCCATGTGCCTCCTCTTGTCTTTTCTTGGTAGCCTCCTCTTATTTCTTCTTCAGTTGCTCAGCAGCCTTTCCCTTTCCACCAACCATAGTTATCTTTTATTTAAACCTCCTTCTCAAAGCTATCATATTTCGAGCATTTCGGAAAACTTCTTCATCTTTATCCCAAAATTTTGCATACTCGAAATGCAACCCTGCTACAGTACAATAATCAACAACCTTATTTTCGGAGTCATTTCTATGGAAAATCATTTCACCAAAGTGAAAATATTCTAGCTCCTTAACGAATTCTACTGCAGTTTTTACTTTAGAAAACTTATAACTCCCTATATAAAATGGGACTGGAGGATACAAATCCTTATTTTGTTCAAACAGGAAGTTACCCACTCCATCAATGTATAACTATCTTACTACCTCTTTATGAATCACATAATCTGTAGCATACTTAGGTAGAAGGGAAGGAGCCCTTAACCCACCAAACATAAAGTAATAGTGTCCATTAACTTGCACAACCTTCAAAGCCTCCTCGGACATGCAATTACACTCAAAAAGGAAAACCAATGTGTACAATGGCATGATAAAATATTCACAAGTATTCTTGTAATGATTGTAATACTTGTGAGCCCACAACAATTGGTAAGCAACATATACGGGAGATCGGTCCTTATCCCATTGGCATTTCAGCACTGGGAATGACTGCATTCATAAAATACAATCAATCAAAATTGAGCTCATATAGAACACTATTTTCTTCTGTGGGACTCCTCCTAGTGCTACACTTATGCAAGCAGACAAACTGTTAGACATTATGTTTTCCCAATTGAAGATGGTACCTTGAGTTGCTATAAAAAATATTACTAGTACACAACCTATTTTGAAATTCTTTTCATTGGCTCTTCCGAATATCCTGTTTAACATCAAGGCTATCAACCCATATGGAGTACGAAGGATTTCTGTTTCATACTCCCTTGAAGGTCTCGTACGAAAATTATTTCCTGGGATCATCATCCTTTTGACGATTTCCACCACATCTAGATTGAGGTCTTTCAACCATCCTTCAGTCAAATAGCTCTGGGGTGTCGGAAACTTGTAGGACATGGCTACAAAGGCTAGGCTGCAGGTAGCATAACCTTTCCCTTCAGTGTTAGCCAATATCATCCTTGTCACATCAGCTCTAGGAAGGATCCATCCTATTACCTATGAACAAGGGAAAAGCTCTGATCATGTAGACACCTTCATGATTGTTGATCTTTCGATATTAGCATAAATAAGTAAATCCTCAAATATAGCCTCTAGGACACTCTGATTTGATATCATTCGGTATATTTCTCCCCATTTATATTCAGGATCAATACCAATGATGGCTTTGGTGTCTTCATAGATAACCTCGACTCAGGTTATTATTTCTACCTCCGGTTCTTCATCTGTTTCTTATGTCTTCTTTTTCTGCTTCTGAGGCATGTTTTTGTGTGGATGATGGGCCTGTGTTGATCATACAAATTAGACTTAGTCTATTCGCAAATATAAATAGAAAACTATATAGTGATAGCAACAAGGATATTAACCAGAACACTACGAACTCATCATAATCCATGTTAAACAACTTTGCTTCTACCCAAACCAAAATGTGCTTTCATGTTTACGAAGCTAAAAACCATGAATCTTTTAAAGCTAGTTCAGACACAAATTTACAAGAAAAAATTCCACTGGGAAAACCCTAGGTTTTCACTACGACTTTACATATACAGGTATCAATACTAACGGCGGGAAAACCCTGAAAGAACCCGACTGCTAACCCCCAAACTTGGTCTTTTCCCACTACAAAAAATCCCTCCCCCGACATCCCATGAAAAACTAATTGCGCTTAAACGATGGCTGCGCACTTGCCCTAAAATGGTGAAGGAGATGAGGGAGCGATGTAGACGGCAAAATGCTCATCTGCACCCTGCCCTCTTTCTTCCAACAACTGTCGGATAACAAATCATGGCCGGTTGCAAATAATGGAACCAGGGCTTGGAGGTGAGCTAAAACGATGTCCAAAAAAACCAGAGCGAACCCCACATCAAGAAGAGACCACCACATTGTTGAAATAATTCCCCACGGTATAAGAAAAAATGACCTAACCCTATCAAGCTACGGTAAAAATGCTAAGCAACAGGATTAGATAAAAAATAAATCCTACCTAGAACTTCTGAGAGTGACCTGGACGAGAGCGACCTCCGTCGGTAAGCAATGTGATCAAACACTGACAGCTCCTTGGCTCTTATTGGCAAACAACAAGGTGAATAATAATTGTAAAACAACCTCGACAGGATTTTATAAGCTTAGAAGTTGTTAAAAGGAATTCGGTCGGGAACACAAATGCATAAAAAAGGCATCGAAAATTCTCTTATTAGTGGACATGAAGCATAGGATGGCTTCTAAAGAACGGGCCTGGGAGATCGGGTGAAAAACACCGAAACAACTAAAAAAACCATCGATAGGCCAACCAACTAACAATTCATCGGTATTGGAGATGGCTATGGGAAGCATCGGATCAACTTTGAACTCCGCATCTGAAACGTCGACCCAGCAAACAACTAAGTTCTTGGATCATTCTGAAAGAAACAACCGACACAGTGGAAGAGAAAATGACAAGGATTTTGCGGATATCAGAAACAGATAGAGGATGGGTGATCTGGTGCATTGAAATAGTTCTGAACTAAACACCCAGAATCTTCGGCAAACATTTTTTCGATGCGATTAGACAAAATGATATCTAATATGTAGGAAAGATATTTTGGAATGCTCCTGGTGGGGGACGTCATCTAGCTAGACCACTGTGCACCCAATACATCGGAAAGACTATTAACTGTGCATCCCATACAAGCAAAAAAACTTTCAATTTTTCAAAATTTTAAAGTCGTGGGTACAAATTTGGTGAAAAAGCTAGACTGTCTAAGCCTTCTAAAAAGCTAAAAAGATAAGGGGGTCCCTAAAAAATAAATTTTTTGTTGGGGGATAATAGTTGTAGCTACAACACTACCATGACTGATGGAGGAACCCACCCATCAAAAGTCAATAGCAATGAATTTTTATCAAGGCTTCCATCAGTCAGTGGCAATTGATATTTGCATTTTTTTTATGAACTAAAATGTAAAATGTAGAAATCCCTAAGAGTATTTAAGAGGGATGAACGTGGCAGGATCGTATTAATAGAGTGGAAAAAGGGGATATAAATTTGTACTTACCAAAGACATATTTGCAGTTGATTTATCACCAACCACAATGAAGTCCTGAAACTAGTCATGGTGGGTCAATCACAAACCCGTGCAGAGAAGATTGCAGTCAACTTTGTGAAGATAAAACCCTAAAGAAACTGACAGAGAAAACAAGTGAAATCGCAGAGTATCAACCCATGAAGGAACTGGCAGAACAAACAAATGAAATTGAAGAGTATCAACCTGTGAAGGAACTAACAAACAAGTGAAAGCGCAGAGAATCAACCCATGAAGGAACCGATAGAGAAAACAATTGAAATCACAGAGTATCAACCCATGAAGGAACCGACAGAGCAAACAAGTGAAATCGCAGAGTATCAACCCATGAAGGAACCGATAGAGAAAACAAGTGAAATCACAAATTATCAACCCATGAAGGAACCGACTCTGCGAGGGAACTCAATATTTAAGTGAAAATTTGAGAATTTTTTTAATGCACGGGATGAGACTTAGATGTGTTCATGTAATTGTAACTTCAGAATGTATTCACTTGTATATCTTATGTATTGTACCCCAATGTTTATTCTAGGAAGTGGTTGAGTCATGTCATACCTCGATGTTCCTATCGGGAGATTCTATAATGTAAAAAAGTAATGTAAAGTCATTGTGGGTGACCCTCCTATTGATCAAGGGTTAAAGTCCCCACAGTTGTGGGGCCCTAGGGTTATTAGACTCTCCTAGAGAAGTCATCCCTAGTGAGTTATTTCCTAGTCGGGAATTAGTATAAATAGAGAGTGATCCTCTCTATTTATCATACATTCACTCACACTCAGTTGTAGCGCATAACTGAGAGAGAAGAAATTGTTGGGACAAGAGAGAGAGAGAGAGATTACTACCATCGGGAGATCATCTTACTATTTTTGGGTTTTACTTTTGGTGTTGATTCTATCTCTGAGGAAGTTGCGGGGTTTTCTCCTTTATGGTTTCCCCGAGGAAAAACTTTGTGTTCATTGTCTCTTATGTTTGATTTTTGTTCTTGTTATTCTCTCAGTTAAAGATCCTAAGATAATGCTAGCTTGAATGATAAAAATCTAACAAGATGAAGGTAAGTGAAAAATGAGTGTAAATGCGTATTTTTATATGTTTTGTTTTATTGTTTTATTTATTTATATGTTATTGTTTTATTTTTGTATGTATTGTTTTATTTGTTTATTTAATTATTTATTTGTCCATACACTATTCAAATATTTAGAGACTAAAGTTTAACATTGTAGAGAGTATTCTATTGAACCATTATAAAGTGTTGAGTTATGATTGCGATTCTATAGTGTATTCATACTTTGATTAATGAGAATGAGTAAATATATTCTCTTGTGATTGTGTGATCTATTTTGTCTTTTATGGCTAAGGTAAGTTATTAATAATTCAATATGCAAGTTGTATCTTTGTTCTAATCTTTATGTGTAGCAAGCTAATATATTAAATTTCTAGATTTGTTGGAGAATCAAGATCATTGTTCCCCTCGCTATACCACTTGGTATTACAATATGAATGAAACTTGAGAAGAAAACTAAGTGAGAAAAAGGATCAGAGAAGATGAAAATGTTGTTCTAAGTTGAAGAAATGGAATGTACATACTAAAGGAGAGCTACAAATAGATAATTGCAAGGAACATGAAGAATATATGAAGAGTTAGAGAACAACTAGTTGTTATAACACTAATTGGCACTTTAGTGACCCTAATGGAACCCTAATGATCCTAATGGCATCTGGGTGAAGCTAATGGAATCAAAGAAAACCTAATGGAATCCATATTTCCCTAATTGACCTACAAATTTCCCTAATTCCATATGAATAGTCCTTAATGTCATATGAAGAGTCCTTAATAGATACTATAGGCCTTAAATCATATTTAAGAGTCCTTCATAAATGATGGTATTGCATTAATACAAGTTACTAACGAAATCTATCCCAAAATACATTGAAAAAACATGGTTTTGATACCATACACACATTTACTTAAGGAAGGAAAGGAGCATGTTCCTTGGAAAAAGCACAAAATATATAAGAAAAAACAAAATTCTCTAAATTGAATGGTTGGAAAAGTTGTTCTTTGGGTATAACACCTTGAAACAACCCTCCAACTATCTCAAACATGTCTAATATTGCACAAATAAGACATTCATAGAAGATATGAGGGTTATAAGCACTCATAATGTGGTTATGTTGGAAGAATTGGTCCTAATTCGCTGATTTTTTATGTTCATTCCTTCTAAGAAACCCTTATTTATGAGATTTACTCATCCCTCACTATTGGATTTATATGCCTCATTTGATTAGTTTTTCATCAGATTGACGTCGGTTGTAAAGTTCATGAAAATCCCATGGATTTATGTCTTTGACAAAGTTAAAGACACAATTGTTATGCATTTATTCACGTCCAAAAGCACCATTAGGTACTTTTAGTGGAACATCTAAAAAGTGAAGTCCCTTAATGTGGAATGAACGTCCAAAAACACAAGTTTGCAACTTGGACATAACGTGGAAAGAATGTCCAAAAAGTAACATGTCTAACATGGAACTAGCATTGGATGAACATCCAATAAGCCATGTCTAACTTGGACCTAACATGGAATGGACATCCTTAAGCGATGTTTCCATAATGGAATTAACGTTAGCTAAACGTCCCTGATAATACATGTCTAACTTGGATCTAACATAGAATGAGTGTCCTAAAAGGGGCATTTATAATGTGGAACTAACGTCATCTAAACGTACGATAAGACACATCTAAAATTTTCTTGAACAAAAAAGTGTGCATGTTCCATTGAGCTATCATTGCTCATTAAAAAGGTGAAGTAACAATAGTTTATAGGAACCTCAAGTTTCAATCATGTTTGATGATGAAGATGATGATGAAGATGCCAATGATGATGAAGATGACGTTGATGATGATGACGACGACGAAGATGGTGATGACTATGATGATGATGACAATGATGACGATGGTGATGATGAAGATGATGATGAAGATGATGATGATGGAGATTATGATGATGATGACAATGATGATGATGATTTCAATGATGATGATGATGATCATGACCATGATTATGATGATGTTAGTTATGACAACGACGACGATGACGATGATGATGAAGATGGTGCTCACGATGTTGATGTCATATGAAATGATGAAGATGATGACGATGAAAATGATGATGATGATGATGACGATGATGATGATGATGATTATGATGATGGTATTCATTATCACAACCATGCCAAATTTTAGACCAAGCCAACACATATATAAAAAATTTCAATGTTGGCCCCACATAACACATTAATTAATATATAGGTATGGTTTTTGTTGCTTGAATTATTAGTGTCAATCATGTTTGACGTTGAAGATGATCACGATGATGATGATGAAAACGATGATGATGAAGATGAAGATGACGACGATGAGGATGATGAAGATGATGGTGACGGTTATGGCATAGCACATTAATTAATCTATAGGTATGGTTTTTGGTGATCGAATTGTTAGTGTCAGTCATGTTTGATTCTAGAAACCCTCCCACACTGTCACTGCATGCGTCAGGTCTAACCATGCCAAATTTAAGTCTAAGACAGATTTACACATACCAATAAAATTCAATATTTATATCTCAATATTCAGTCAAAATATATAGGGTAGATATATTACTGGATACCTCGTACACTTCAATATACTCCATTATCTTCTTCATCCAATTCATCACCTGTATCATTCGATTCAAAGTCAAGATTGTAAGGATTGGCCATATAATAATCACCATCTATGCCAGTTATGATCATCATGTCATCGTAGATATCATCTTTATGGACATTGTCTACTACATCATCTGATTCAACTAATTCTTTGACATATTGTTCTAGAACATAATCATCTAACTCATGTTGAGCATGATCTTTATCATTGTCTTCTTCGAGACCCTCTTCATTACCTTCCTCTAGGTTATACTTTACCTCCCTTCCCCTTGGATCGTGTCTCACAACAAATGACCAACCCAATCTAACTGGAATCTCAAAGTAAAATACCTGTTCACATTTGCTTGGAAGAGTATATAACTCCATTCTTGGCTCAAACAACCTTGTATTTACCATGGTAAATCCATTATCATGTTTAATAATCATTCAATTAGGATCACGCTGATTCAATCATAACCTATACCATTTGACAACGACCAGAACTACCTTGAATGAGTTAAAGTCACACTGAAGAATATCTTCCAGATACCCATAGTATCGATTTTATGAGAGTTCTGGATGTCTATCACTTCTAGAGGAAACATTGGTCACCTCAAAGACTGCAAATATCCCACAATCTAATGTTTTCTTTGTTTCATCCAACTTTTTGATGCGATATCTACATCCATTACACACTATATCCTTATGGTGTTTTACCTACAACAAGCCATACACGAAAAGATTACATAATGATTCAATATTTATGATTAAGTGCATGTTTATGCCATATAGGGAAAAAATCAACTTGTACATCAATATGTAATTTGCAAAAAAAATGGTAGAGTGGATGATTAATATGCTTTCTTTCTTATCTTTTAAACCATATGCTAAATTGATTTCCCTTTGTGTAAGATTGGTATCTCCATTGCGATTTTCTGCTTTAACCAATGGAGCCACACCTTCCCATGATATTCCATGACCATATTGTTCATATCGTTCAATCTAGACCTTCATCTAGTCAAGATTGTTTGTGATGTATAAATGAATAGCATCCCACTCTCGACAAACTGCTTGATGACAATAAAAATTAAAATTCAATACAAATGTAAATTATCTTAACCACATCTTTTTCCATAATGTTTCAGTCACATTCTTTCCGATATGAATTGTATCAAGAAAATGAGCAATTTGTAGGTGCTCATAATAGGGCAACCTGCTGAATTGTTTATGATAACTTTTCATTCCACGTGGAATTCCATTAATCCCTTCATGATCACGATGGACATCATGAATCGTAATTTTTAAAGAAATTACAAAAATCAATGGCCACTACAGTAAACAACACACAATAAAAAAATACATAACATTTCATATACAATGATCCATACGTACCATCTTGACGATTTCTATTATATTGCAACTTCCATTGGTGAGGTGTTATTCTCTGTGGTTTTAATGCAGTCTCTTGCTTCCCATTGAATAGATTTTTTTCAGTTGTTTGATACCTATGATTGTTAGAGATAAAGTTCTATACTCATCAAACACCTCCTTTCTTAAGATTTTTTAGCGACGATATTTGATCTTAGGACCACAAACTGGACATGCAAATTTTCCCTTTATCTGAATACCTACATAAAGATATATGGAATATCGATGTCAATTATAATTATATATAAAATGAGGGGAATATTTATAAAAACATGTGTGCATAGTACTATGTTAAATAGTTCATAAAATTAAATGCAATTAAATTAGAACTTAAAAATACAAACAACAAAAATGGGTTAACCCTGGGGCATCGTGTATTGTCCATACAAGCATTGCATGGAATTGAAATTTCCTTTGTTGTATTGGGATAGATACATCATACATACTTATGCCATTCCATAACTTTATTAGTTCTTCTATAAGAGGTTCGATATATACTTTCATATCTTTAACTTGGTACTTACCTGATTGATTTAAACATATCAAATATATAATTATGAGTACCATTTAGATATATAAACCATGCACAAGAGAATATATATATATATATATATGACATTAGGAAAAAAAATACGACAAATGAGATGCCAGAACTACATCAAAAATAAAAGAATTGTAGACACAATATACCTGGAATAATTATCGACAACATTATGTGCTCCCTCTTTATTGAAAACCATGGAGGAATGTTATTGTTGATAACAAAAATAGGCCACACAGTGTAAACGGATCTCATATTTGTAAATGGATTGACACCATCTACTGCCAAATAAATCCTAATGTTACGGGGTTCTTCTTTAAAGTGAGGCCACTTTTCCTCCATATCTCTAAATGTAGAACCATCTGTAGGCACTCAAATAATGTCATCTTGACTTACATTCCTTGCATGGTAATCCATAAACTGTGCTATGTTTTTGCACTTGAACAGTCGTCGCAAACATGAAATAATGGGAATATAACAAAGAGACTTGCGAGTCACCTTTTTTGTTACTTGATCTATTTTATATATACTTATATGACATTCCAGACATTCTATTGCAAATTGATGCTGATTATAATATATAACATGGTCATTGGGGCATGTATGAATTGCTTCATATTGCATTCCAATTTCTTTCATGATGGAAGATAAATCTCGGTATGTGCGAGGTAAAATATCTAATGGTGGTAACAAAAATTCAGCTATCAAGCTACATCAAATTAAAATAAAAATCGAGTTAATATAATATATAAATAATATTAATGAAACACATTTCATCCATATTAACTTGAATTATGTATTAACAATACAATTATTAGAGGAACAAAGATAACCTATATCACGATCATATATATGTGATGGATTATTTTACAAACCTTAACATCCGTGTGATTGATATGTTTGAAAGACCATTCATAACCTTCAAGTTCATTATCAACAATATAGCATAGAAACAATTTGTGTTCGAGCCTTCATAAAGGGGTTCGTATACCTTCTCAAGAAGAGGTATATCATGAACATCATCAAAGTAATCAATATTTTCATGATCATTGTCATCATCATCATCCATTCTAACATTAAATGAATCATGGATCAATGTATTTGTACCATCATCTTCAACTACCTTATCAGTATGATCATCTTCTTCAATATGATCATTAACTTGTTCTCCATTAATCATAGCTCCATGTTCCTCTGGTACTTGTTCGGAAAGCACTTCCTCTGGATGATATTTCATAGGATGTATTTCCTTTATGATTACTTGAATACATGAATTGATATAAGTTAATAGAAGAAATATTAAAATATTACATACATTTACCAAAGAAAAAAATATAAAAAACTTTATAATGCTAAACTTACAAATGGATGATATTCATTCCCCCCCTTGGCGTGTCCATGTTCCCTACAATGCTTTGTGGTTGTTAGGATCAATATTCTTCTCCTCTTAAATCCCTTGCATTGACTACATGGACAATAACATTTCCCATCACCCCTTTTTTCATTGCGTCCCACAGTGTAGCAAGAAATCGTCGATTTTGTTTGTTTGGATCAGGAATATTTCTATTTGACATTTTGTCACAAAAGGATTGAATGGATATTATCGACAATCTTAAAAAATCAAGGTCTGCACATCACTATTTTCACAAATCATTTGTCGAAGAATAAAATAATTTTCACAAATCCTCTGTAGAAGAATAAAATGATATCCGCAAACTATCTAGAGAAGAATAAAATAATTCCGCAAACCATCCGTTAAAGAATAAAATAATTCCGCAAATCGTCCGTCGAGGAATAAAATAATTTTCGCAAATCGTTTGTCGCTTCTATAGAAAACATGTCGGAATGTTTTTGTAATTTATATATTTTTAAATTCAACAGTCGTCAAATAACTGATGACATGTAACCTAGTTACTGTTGCAAAAAATATGCCAAATATGTTGAAAACCCGATGAAGGTGCGTCGCAAATCCGACAAAGTATATTCTCAAAATCGTCGAAATTTCCTCGAAACACCTAAAAAATAAACATTGAATATTAAAGTTGGAAATTCAACAACTAATTCTATCATTTAAAAAAAATTAATGAAAATTTGTAATTTGAAAGTGAAATCCGACAAAATAGTACTTTTCGTCGTATTTTTGGTTCAAATCTTGTTGTGATTATTTAGGGCACAAGGACAAGTTAACAATAGGGCTTGAAGTCATTACAACAATATACTCATTATAAGCTCAACATGTTACTTAGGGGAATAGAACTTGGGTGGGGAGGATTACACTCTATCCGACAACCACTTGAGTTAGACCCAATTTTTACCTCTCTCACACTTCACAATAGTTTGCTTGAAGACGATGTAATGGTATTTAATATAATTAAATAAAAACAATTGACAAACCCCATGTATGGGAAGAGCATGCCCACTAAGATTTGGACTTTGATCATTGTCACAATAGTTGTTACAAGATACCACTAATGTAATATTGACAAGTAATGTATTATCGACCCTTTCTTACACTAATTTTTTCTCTTTCTAAACAAAAGATTTTTTACTTTATAACTTTATAGTAGTTTATGGATTTATTCTTATAAATATTTTAATATTTAATAATAATTTTTTTATGTATGTAATATTGTGTAAAATGGTAAATAATTGTAGATTTTTCTTCTTTAAATTGAAACTTAATTTCAAGTTTTTGAAAATTTGAAAATCATATTTTTAGAATATAATGAGCTTCTATGTCTTGAAACAATAATGTATGTGATTTGGTGTCCCATCAAGTATACTTACAATCTATAGCAAAAAGAGCATGAAATTAGAATATGGGAATTTGTAAGTTCCAACCTAGAAGTAGTTACTATAGGTGCCATGAGTGCCACTAGGGGGAGTGTTGTTTCATTTTAAGCTAGCTCTAACAAGCCTCGAGTTGGGTGAAGGTGCAAAGCTAATGAGATCCTAAGTGGTAGTTGATTGCTTAATTACAAGGTTACACGAACTGTGGGTGCATTCATAATCCAATGAAGAATATGATACGGGTGTGGTACTCATCCCAAAATTAGGAATCGAGGATTTAGAACCATAACCCTAACTAACCATACTTATCCTACACTTATCATATGTAAACACCTTTCGATTAGTCAAAACAAGGTGGAAGAATCTCATGAAGAATCCAAGAATCCGAATTGGGTGCAGTTAATGCTAGGGATGAATCTGGTAATTGTGCTAAATTATGACTGTCAAGGGGACTATACCAACATGATTGTGGAGGTCAATCCGTTGACGGGAAAAAAATAGAAAGAGGAAATGAGTAAGCATGTCATGAATCATAGGAAAAAATNTTTTAGTGACAATTAAATCTTCCTTAGGGTTATATATATATATATATATATATATATATATATATATATATAGTGTATAATACTTGATTTAATTTACATTAAACATTAATATTTAGTAAAGATCAAATTGAGGCACGGAATTGTAAAATGAATAAAATAGACAAAGATGACAAGGTGGAGGAAAAAATACATCCCAAAGGAATTCCTAAAAGAGAGAAAAAGAACCTAGAAGAATGAAAGTTTTAAAAGCACTAGAAAGTGCCAATCCATTGAGATGGGGAGTAATTAAGAATCTCAAGAAGGAGGTTCCTTGGTTGATCCTTGTTCCTTTGGAGAACCCAAAATAAGGAAAACAGAAAAAAAAAAAAAAAGTTGTAAAGCACCAACACAATGAAATGGGAATAATGAAGAAGCTTAAGGAGGAGGGTCTTTGGTTACCACTCATTGCTTTGGAGAAAATTTTAACATTAATACCAGAAAGAAATGTGTAATGGGTGTGAAGCCATGGGAACCATTGGCTATAAGACACCTCATGAATCTATCATGTAAGCTTGGAAGTTGGCCATGGAGCCTCTTCCCACTAGGGTTAGAATTAAGATACAATCAGTCTAGCGCATGTCATATTAGGGAAATTTCCTTTAATTGTCATTGATCAAAGTTGTACATCCTTTGGAGGAAGAGGAATAAGCAATTTTGGTCATTATAAACCACAAGAGTTTGAATACTTTTTAACGAGGTAACGTAATTGTCTTTCGATCTCATAGCATGAATAAAAGTTGAGTACAAGATGGTCCTTTGTCTCTATCTCTTAGCAATATATTTGGAAAATGTAGTACTATCGAGAAATATGATGATATACCTTAGTAAAAAATCCATGAAAGGAAGAGATTCCCACAACATTTGTAAAAAAAATCTATAATTTTTTCCAATGATTTCCTTTTTTATTTATAAATATTATTATTTTCATTTAACATATATATCTAATACACTTACTACAACGTTTTTTAAAGGGCCATGTTGCTTTGGAGTGATTTCCTTTTTACATTGAAAAATCAAAAGAAATTCCACCACAATATGTGAAACTTGTTTATAAAAAATGTTGATCTTTCCTTCACTTGTAAACTTAGGTAACAAATCCTTTGAACCCTAAAGTCACTTGATCCCATGGCCTATAAGCTTATACTACAGAGCCTTCTAACCTTCATACAGTAATCTAATATGTACTATATGAGCATGGGAAAGCATATATTAGATTGCTATTGTGTAAAACATAATCATGCATTAATTATTTGGAAGCCTTACTATCATCCCATGGAGTGATTCATGAGAAGAGAGGTTGGTTGTGTTGGTAGGTTTCTTAGGCCTTACTATCATCCCATGGAATGGTGATGGCATGAGCGATAAATTTCAAGATCATGGTTTCCATGCTTAGCATGTCCTTTCCTTTTCATTAGCTGATCTCCTTTCTAAGAAAAACAATAGGAAGAAAAAGGTTAAGGTTTACAAAGGTACTATATCACTAAATGATGAAACCCTAGTCAAGTTTTAGTGAAGAAGCTAGCCATGAGAAATAGAGGAACAAAATAATACAATATTATATTACTAAAACACTTCACACTATTGCAATGGCATTCACTTCTCTTTTAAATGGATTCCAAGGTTTTATTTGTGTAAATCATAAAAGCTAATAATAACCCAACCCTAAATTTTGTAGCCTAAATCACTAAGGTTACTTTATTACACATGCAAGTCTCATATTTTAAACAAAAGGGTGCTAGCTCAATGGAAGAGCATTTGTCTTACATGCAGGAGGTTGGTGGTTCAATTTCGTCGTTCCCTATCATAAATTGATAGATGTTATTGTGGTCGCTACATTATTTAAAAAATATTGAGAATTGAGGGATTTTGGTGTATGGTATTAAGAGAAAGGAGCCCAAGGAATTGTTGTGCATGGTTGGTTTTCCTTATTATTATATCGGTTATTTCCTAGCCTCATCCTTTCTCTCTACAATGACATTGTTGTTTGACGGATTTAAAACTCATTCATTTGACAAAACTCATTCAGTGGGGTTCCCAATGCCATCAAGCCATGCTAATTTCCCAATGATAGGTTCTATGAGTTGACTAGTCCAAAACATGACACATGACCCCAAAGAAATGACGTCGTGTGGTGCCATAAAATTGTGAAATTTGGTACGAATAATGTCCCCTGGCCACATGGCACCATAGGAGTTGTGACAGTTGGCCCATATAAACCATGCCATATGAAAAGGATTGTGAAACATGGTGCAATAGATGTTGGCCTCATGGGGCACCAAGGGGTGACACTCGACACCAAACAACCATTAGAGGAAATTCCAACTCAAAATGGGCCTTTTAACTCTAATTCAAATTCCATGTCATCATGTGTTAGCCAATGAAATTGCTTTAAATTTTAAATATGGTATAGGTCTTAAACACTTTTTTAATATAAATTTGAGGATAGATATCATAAAAAATATTCTTTCTTGTTTGTATTTTCGACATATCTCCCCGTGTTTTTACTCAAATTTGAATCGGGAGAGCTCGTTGGATGCATAATTAAATTCTGCATCCAACGAGTACCCGCTCGGCATACTTTTTCAGGTATTTATTGTTTCGGGGGTAGTGGGGTCCATCAAAAGTATGTCAAATGGGTACTCGTTGGATGCAGATTAAATTACGCATCCAACGAGCTCTCCGATCAAAATTTGAGTAAAAACACAAGGAGATATGTCGAAAATACAAACAAAAAAGTAGTTTTTTATTTTCTTCCTCCAACATTAATAAATATTATTTTATTATTTTAACTATTATTTTAGTAATTTTTTTTATGAGGCCCATTTTGAGTTGAAATTTCCTCTAATGTTTGGAAACCGCAGAGTCTTGACATTTGGCACCATAGAAATGATCTCACTTACACTGATGACCCATGGCATGTGGGGAAAAGAGTCATGAGTTGTAACACATGGAATATGAGGTGTTGGTACCATAGATATCTTGACACATGGAATATAGATGTGACAATTAACACCATAGGAGGCATATCGGTTGGTAGCATAAAAGGCATGCCAATTGTCACCATATAAGTTGCAACACATGGCATAAGCATTGCAACATGTTGGTGTTCTATTTTATTTGGTTTAGCCATAACCACCTCATTGATATTTAAAGCATAACCAAGATAGAAACAACATCATAAGAGAATCTAAAACAAGGTAGTGAACTGGAAGCTATGTCATTCATGCTCCTATCTACACTGTAGATTTAACTCTACCGATTGAGTCCTCATTAATATTTGGATATGAACTTGCAACATTAATTGAATCCTTATTTGGCGAGGCTACTAGCGACCTGTAAGGTATGTGTAGCCAAGTCACCAATCATAAATGTGGAAATTTTTTTGTTGGGATGAGCTATAGCCATGAAAGGGTACAAATTAAAGGTTAAGACAATTGACACCATAGAATCTAGGGCATTTGTAACTTTAGAACCATTACACTTGGTAGTTTAGGCACTAGGTACCACATGAAGGTGTGACACTTAGCACCATAGGGATGATCCCACATGGTACCATATGAGCACAACACTTGGCTACCTAGGAATGATCCCACAAGGAACCATAAAGGCATAACACTTGAAAACATAGGAATCATCCCACATGGCACCATAGAATCTAGGGAACTTGTAACTTTAGAACCATGACACTTGTTAGTTTAGGCACTGGGCACCACATGAGGGCATGACACTTGGTATCATCAGGGGCATGAATTTTGACATTATAGGAATGATGTCATGTGCACCTTTGAGGTCACAACACTTTGCATCAAAGTGCATGACATGTGTTGCCTTGAGAGATTAACACTTGGCACCATAAATCTTGAGAGTTGGCAACATAGGAACAATGCCATGTGGCATTATTGAGATGTGCCACTTGGCACCATAGGAGGCATGGCACTTTAGATCATCGGGTGAGCAATCAGGGAACTTGACACCATAGGAATGATGCCATTTGAGCAATGTCGAAGGCTATCATGGCGGTAAGTGCAATAAGAAACAATAGCAAATGTTTTATGTCAATGCCCATCGACATTAATTGGCCACAAGATAAGTCGATGTGCTAGTATATTATAGTTCAATCACAAGAATTTTACACGGTTTGATTTTAACATGGTCCTGTTGGTGCCTAGAAATTTGCAGGCGGCAACAGTAAGGGATTCTCCCCAATCAACGTTCCCAACTAGCCCATTGACTGTTTGGAATAGGGAATCCATCCGGTTTGCGGTCCGGCTACCGTAGGTCAAGAAACAAAACAAAAGCTTTACCAGTTGCGGCCCAGCCCACCGAGTTTTTTTTTGTATTTTGACTTTAAGAAATGAGATGCAAGTGCCTAACTAAATGCAGAGCGATTAAGATGCAGGGAGCGGTCATAATGTGATGCGCAGGTTCTTACCTCTTGTCTTATGCTCGCAAGCAACCAAATCAGATACAATAAGACATAAACTAACTATCTAATCTATCCCTAGGGAGCAAGGTTATCATTCTGAGTGAGCAATACATCTTGCACATGCACTATGAAGAATCACAGATAGCTGATATTTCTTTCAAGACACATGAACACTTACAGATATTTAAATAACTAGATAGCTGATCACTTTATAACAACAATAATTGCTCACAGTGAAAAATATAAACAAAAGCTACCGAAGAACATTCAACAAGAACATAGGTTCAGGAAATTAAACATTCTCACAGCAAATGAAACGCCGCTGAAAACGAAATAGTTCCTCTTCAACATTATTCATTGAGTCGCATTGATACATTCCATTCTACTCTCTCCAACAGGTAAAAATTGCAGTTTCCTTTGCAAAATGAAGTAGTTCCTCTTACAAGCAAACATTTACAAAATTTTCCAGGGAAAAAATCCCTTTCTTCTTCCCACTTTCAAATATTTAAACTACAACTACTGAGTGCATCGTTTTCCTCCCCAGACGCGTGGTCTTTTAGTTTCTTCAACACTTCATATTCCGATATTTTGTCAGTATGTGATCATGAAACACTTGGTAACTGATCCGTTTCTGGGATCATGCCTTTACAGCTCCGGACTTCGTTCTCCATTTGCCTCGTTTCAGTCATACCTCCGCCAAACGGGTTAGTCTTTCTTCTTATCATGGTGGATTGACCGGTTTCCTTGAAACTACCTGCAGTCAATTCACGAGCATGGTTCAACAACAAATATTATCAATTAACCACCATCTTACAAGGAAATGGCCGGGTGCACCACATACGAGCCTGGCAAAAAATCCTATGGTCACCGGCGGAAAAAAAATCAAGTCGGCAGTCAGAAGGAAGTGAGCTCGGGGGCCAGGAGGATCTGCCAGCCGCACGTCGGGTGAGGCTTAAGTCACAGCCAAGCGAAACGCGGGCGGGATATGCCATAAATCAGACGTCGAACGGTTTTTAGTTCCAGAAACCAGAAGAATCTAGGAGCTGCAACAGCGAAGGAGGAGGGTTAGAGGATACGCGGAGTGGACGGGAAAACTTAGTCGAATGTCGGAAGACACTCAGATCGGGAGAGAAAAAGATATCCCAGCCGCAACGGGGGATGAGTAGAGGTTATGGACAAGCGATCGAAGGCTAAAATGAAACGGGCGTCGGATGGGTTCAGACTTCGGACGGAGAAAAGGTCTTGGAGCTGCAACGGCGGAGAGGCTGAGACTTTGCAGCTTCTGATTCAACAGCAAAAAGAGGACCAACTACAGGAAAACTCAAGGATTTGAATAGCGTTAACAACCAAAGTCGTTTTCTTCGCAAAGGCTGCCCTGAAGAACAAAATTTTACTTCTTCACGGCCAGAAATCCACAACTTAACCGAAATTGAAAATAAACCTGCTGACATCCAATCTTCAAAGTAAAACGAAAAGAAGATATGCCCAAGAGGCTCAAGCAATTAACGATCCCACCAAGCAAAAATGATGAGGAGGGGCCCAGAATTTAAATAAATTTGGGGGGAACAGTTGCGGCAGCAACAACTGGCGATTACCTGGTGAACCTAGATCTTTGGGTGATTATACTTTGAGCAACAAACTGTTTATCTAGAATGCTTCTAATGAATTCTTCCGGCGATATGGATTCCTCGACCGACAGAAGTGTGTACCTTAATCATTGATGATGGTCCATTTGGGGGGAAGGGAAAACCAAGACCTTCAAGTCCAGACAACTATGTTGAGGCCAGAGTATGAGTTTCATTATTACCTCTGTTTTCAGGTAGCTAACAGCGTGGACACCACAGGATTGTAGCAGATAGTAAACAACAGTATTCGTTTGTTCCCCGTTCCCATGCCATTTTAACAGCTTTTGTGCTTTTGGACTTTTGTCCCTTTCATCTGAGTCCTTCTGTGCGCCTTTCTTACTGAATTTTAATTTAGGATCCTCTATCCCATAGTGCCCTTTTGTGTGAGTGGTGTACTTTAAGTTTCAGCTCACGGACGGAGAGGATCTTTTGGCAATTTAGTATTTATAATTCAGCACTCGCTTTGATTTATGATGCTTTTATAGAAGTTTTGACTCTTTACTTGCCTTTTGGCATTCGTTTCTTGGCATGGGATCATTTATATTTAATACACTGTTCACCTTGCTTCTGCCCATGGGTCCTTTACTATCGATCCTTAGAACATTTTAAATGTGACGTAGATGGAGCCCTGACATAGTACTCCAGACTCTTCGAATCCGGTTTAATTCACAGGGGTTAAGCAGGACTTCAATGCACACAACATTTTATTTGAGAAAACTGTTAGGCTAGAAGAAATCTTTTAGCAATACAAAGGATGACACTCAACGTATTTGCTATTCCCAAAAGACCTTAATATCCTCGAGACGACCGTAAGTTCGTTCCCCTTATTGAAAATTAAAAACTTAAAATTAAATCAAATGAAAGCATGACTCGAAAACAACCACACAGCTTAATTATATACAAGGTAGAAAGAAGAAAGAAAATCAAGAAAAGTAAGGCTTGAGAACCAAACCATTGACTGGCAAGTTCTCCTCCCATCCCTGTAAATCCTGCAGTTTATAAGTAGCAGGGCCAAGTTTGGCTACGATCTGAAAAGGGCCTACCCATAACTACTGGAATTTGGTATGCTTTCCTTTCTCATCATGGGGGTGGTCCCATTTGAGGACTAAGTCTCCCACTTCAAAGTCTTTTGTCCTAGCTTTATGCTTGTCAAACCATCTCTTAACTGAATTTTGCTGTTGTTTAAAACATTCTTTAGCCTTGGATCTGGCCTCTTCTGCTTTTAGGAGATTATATATTCTTATTTGTAGAACTTCATCATCCGACCCCCTAGACTCTTGGTCTAGTATGGATCCTGGTAGCATGAGATTGGGAGGCAAAATAGATTCCTTACCATACACAAGGGTATAGGGTGACACTCCTATTGCAGACTTGGGGGTGACTCTGTCAGCCCACAAGGCATTGGGTAAGGCTGAGTGCCAACTTCGCTGGTTTTCTATTACGGTCTTCTTCAGGATTCTAATGAGGTTTTTATTGGAGGATTCAGTTAGGCCATTCCCTTGCGGATAGTAGTTAGCAGAATAATGTAATTTTATTCCTTTGTCATGAGAAAATGTAGTTAATTTAATTGATGAAAAGTATTTAGCATTATCAAAAACTAATGAAATTGGAACCCCAAACCTGGTCATGATATGATCTTGTAGGAAGCTGATGACTTCGTCTTCGTTTATCTTGCGCAATGGGATAGCTTCGACCCATCGAGTGAAATAATCAGTCGCAGTAAGAATGTACTTGTGCAGCAGTGAAGAATTTGGCTTTATTTCTCCAATGATGTCCAATCCCCACTGTTCGAAAGGCTCCGTGACCGTCACAGGCTTTAGAGGTGCCGCTGCTCTAGGTTGTCTTCCACCACATCTTTGGCAGGTATCACATTTTCTGATGTGCGCATGTGCATCCTTGAAAAGCGTAGGCCAATAATAACCGGCTCTAAGGATTTTGTGGGTTGTAGTGTCGCCTGAATAATGTCCTCCAGCCAGACCATCATGTAATTCTGCCATTACTCTCTTTGCATCTTCCTTTTATAAACATCTGAGGAGAACCCCGTCATAATTCTTCCTGAATAACACTCCTTCAACAAGATGATAGGAGGATGATTTGAGACGCAAAGCTCTTCTTTGTTTGGAATTCCAATGTTCTGGTAATAGCCCCGACTGTAAGTAATGCACAAGGTCCCTATACCAGGACTCAGGAGCTGTAAACAGAGGGCATACATCCATTACGTGCAATTCTGCTTCATCTTCCCATGCTTGTTCTTCGTTGTTTCTACTTCCAGTCATCAATTTGCATAAACCTTGACCTTTCACTATAGTGGCTGGCTTGAATTCAAGATCGTATTCTTGAAGGGCTATTACCCAGTTGCCCCTTCTTTCTCCTAATTCTTTTTGAATGAGAAGGGATCTTACAGCTGGGTAAGGGACTATTACCTTGGTCCGATTTTTCAATATATAAGGCCTGAATTGCTTCACTACCTTAAACATTGCATATGCTTTCTTATCAATAGCTGGGTAGTTTAATTCAGCCCCTTGTAACCCAGTGCTCATGAAATATATTGGGAATTCAACACCCCCATCCTCCTTTTGCGTAAGCATAGCTGCCAATGAATCATTGGATGCAAATGTATACATAATAAAGTCCTTATCAAAATCTGGACTTTTCAGAGAGGGTGCATGTGTGACAGCAGTCTTGATTTTACTGAAAGCATTATTTTCAGTTTCAGTCCACTTAAATTGTGCATTTTGCTTGACCATCTGCTGTAATGGTTTAACAGTCTGGGCAAAGTCAGGCACAAACCTACGCACGAAATTTATTGTTCCCATGAAGGATTGCATTCCTTTTTTATTATGGGGCATGGGGATTTGTTCAATGGCCTTAATTCTTTCTGGGTCTATAGATACACCTGTCTTTGAGACTATATTCCCCAGTAACTTACCTTTTGTGACTGCAAATACGCACTTCTTAGGATTGAGGGAAATGCCATATTTCCGACAGCGCTCGAAAATTTGCTTTAAGTGGAAAGCGTGCTCCCCTCTTTTCTTTGAGAATATAGTGATGTCATCAAGGTATACCACCACACTTCGTCCAATCAGTCCGCGAAAAGCTATGTCCATAGCTCTCTGAAATGTCGCTCCAACATTAATCAGTCCAAAGGGAATCCTTCTATAGGAAAACGTTCCCCATTTAGTTTTGAATGTGGTCTTCAATCTATCTTCCTCAGCTACCAACACTTGGTTATAGCCAGAGAACCCGTCTAACAACGAAAACATTTCAGAACCAGAAACCATCTGTAGCAATTGCTCCATGGGAGGTACCAGATAGTTGTCTTTATCTGAGGCACGGTTCAAGTTTCTGAAGTCCACGCACAGTCTGATTTCTCCCGACTTTTTTCTGACCGGTACCAGATTAGACACCCACTCGGAGTGCCTGACTTTAAAAATAATCCTGGCGTCCAACAATTTCTTCACTTCGCTTTGAATCAGTGGCTCCAACTTGGGGTGCATCTTCCTTAACGGCTGCTGATATGGCTTGATGCCTGCTTTAATAGGGATGACATGCTTGATAATGCTGGTGTCGTAGGTCTTCAAATCTGCATACGTCAATGCAAAGATATCTTTGTACTGTTTAAACAGACTGAGGAACTTGTCTCTTTCCGCTGGTGAACAGCATTTGCCGAGGTTCACGAACTTGGGATCCGTTTCAATCCCTAAGTTTATTAGCTCGAACTGTAGATTCGAGCTATGCATCTTCACATTAGCGGGTCTTCTAAACTTTTCGTTCAAGTCAAACATCTTCTCTAATGTTCTGACCCCTTTGGGAATGAAATTGTCATATTTCATTTCAGCTTGATGTTCTTCATCGTCGATAATGGCCCCTTTAAAGGTCTCGTCATTTGTCAAGCACTCGATTATTTGTTGATCATCGTCAAATACTCGCAAGTTGGTGATCATGTCGGGTACTGATGGCCTGAAAAGTAATTCAATAGAGCATTTGTTATTAGTGGGAACCACCCTGGAGGCTAATGTAGCTAGAAGATCAGCGGCTGCATTTTTTATTCTTGGGATTGAAATAATGTTAAACTCATGAAAACATTTAAGCAACTCCCATACCTCGTTTTGGTAAGCTTTCAAATGAGGGGAAACACAATGTATTTGATTTCTTATTTGCTTCACAACTATTTTCGAGTCCCCAAAAACTTTTAAATTACTAACCTGTAGCTCAATTGCTTTCTTGAGTCCCTGCAGTAGTGCTTCATACTCAGCCGTATTGTTAGTACACTCAAACTCTAATCTACAGGACAGGAAGTGTTTATTTTTTTGTGGATCAATAAGGACGCAGCCGGCCCCTGACCCTTCTAATGTTTTCGAGCCGTCAAAAAATAAAGTCCAAAAAACATTATCTACTGAAAATGAATCTACTCCTACTGCTAAATCTACTATTTTACAGTCAATCTCACCAGCCCGAGATAAATGAAGGAGATCAGGTTGGGTGTCAGATGTGTCGCTGGCCTCTTCCGTTTGATAATTCCCTGGTTCCAATTCAAGAAAATAGTTTCCCAATACATATTCGACTGGTATATTCTTCTCATCCAATTGAGTAACATTGTACTTCATGTGAGGTTCTCTCAAAACCTTAATCTGATTGGGACTCCCTTTGTACGGCAACCAAAGATGTGACCAATCTGAGGTGAAATATCCATTTAACTTAGCTGACCAATCTCTGCTCAGGACCAGGCCATAAGCGTCTGGTATATTAGCCACCACGATGTTAATAACTTGGCATACTCTGTCATCGGATGCTAGGCGGATTAGGACGTCTTCCATCTCACCAACTACCTTGATGTCTGTCCTATCTAATTGCACCACCCTCCACGTAGTTGGCCTAGGCTGCCCATTTATTTTCTTACACACTGATATGGGCATGACATTAATTGACGCCCCTGAGTCCACTAGACAATTGTGCACGTTATGATTAAAAATTTCAAATGTCGGGAGGAAAGGTGGGTGTTTAGTTTTAGCCTTACCTCCAGTGCTAGCTTCTCCAATTTCTTCTTCATCCCGAGGCTGATTTTCAGTGGGCAGCTTCTCTTCTGACGTTTCAAGTGCCTTCAACAACTTTTCTTTCTGCTGAGGTACTTTGCACATCTCAAACAACGGGACATTTGCCTTTATCTTCTTTAAATCTTCGACAATTTCATATTCAATTTGTTGTTTAATGGACTATGATTTGTCAGAACTCACCTTCTCTTCGTTTGGCTTGGTCGACATTCTGTTCTGCTTGGGATCTTGACTGGTAATAGTGAATTTCGGAACCTTATCAGCCAAGGATTTATCTTGAAATTTCTTCTTGATGTTTCTTTGCATCCTTCTGATCTTTGGGAGTAAAAGACTGTTATCACTAACTATCTCTTGGCTTCTAGTTGTCACATTAGCTTCCCTAGCATTCTTGTGTCTCTGAGAATCTTCCTCCTCTGCATCGAGTAAGGAGACAGAATTCCATAATGCCATGGTCTCCTCCTCCTGTCCTTTTGTAGAAGTGGAAGCAGCACTTTCTTTCTTTTCATCATCATCTTCATCCGTTAACCTTGAATCCAACATCTGATTCATGACTAATGTCATTGAATTTATCCATTGCGGACAGTTCTTTTCGGAATGAGGTTGTTGGTGAAAGGTACAGAAATTTTCCATCCCTATCTCTGTCAGATTCATGGATGCAGTCTTCTGAGGAGGAGGTTGGGGCTGATTGTTGTCCTCTCTTTTCTTATAATATGGCCTGAAGAACTTCTGTGCTTATTTTTCTTTTTCTAATTCTATGATCTTATTAGACAGCTTTTGCATCATTTTAGCCATACTTTCGTAATCTGCCGACTTCTTCCTTAGGATTTGTGAACAATAAGGTTTTTCTTCCCGCACCTTTCTCTCCTGATTGTTCTGGATAGTCTTCAATGCTTTCTCTTTCCGCTTCCACCACTTCTGTCTCTTCATAGGTCTCTGTCAAAGTAGTCTTGGCCCTACCTTTTGCAAACATGGCCAAATCAGGGCCCAAAGCTGAAGTATAGTATTCAATTAGTACTTTGTTTGAAGGCTTATCTGTTTCAGAGAAATTTTTAAGATATGCTGCAAACCTTTGTGTGAAACTGTGCACTTTTTCTTTTTTTTCTTTCTTTAATGCACACAGTCCTTTCATGAGGGCAGCGTGAGTCTTTTGGACTGCATACTTGCTCCTGAACATTCTTTCGAAGGTATCCCAGTCTGGGATAGAGTTGGCAGGCAAACCAAAATACCATGAGGCCTCAGCTCCTTTGAGGGTATGCAGGAATAGTCTACACACCACATCTTCGTGTTCCCCAGCCCTTAGACCTTCTATTTCCAAGTAGAAACTTTGTAGATGATCATCCACTAGGATCTTCTCATTGGGGTCAAATTTAGGCAGTAACTTCTCAAAGGCTTGAGGTAGGTCATGCAAAGGCGGGGTCAAATTTAGAGGTGACCTGGCTTTCCAAGCTGGCAGTGGATTTGGTGGATTAAGTGGAGGTTGATTTGCGTTAACGCCGGCCATGAGTTGAGGTGGAGAGTGCGGAGGGGAACCAACAGGAGTGTGAGGAGGTGAACCAACAGGGGTGTGAACAAGAGAACTGTAAGGGGTGTTTGGGCCTACTTGGTTCAAAGGCAATTCAACTTCCTGTAAGGCGGTTTCCACAAGTTCTTCCCAGTCTCCAACCAACAGTGAATCTTCTACTATAGGACGGTCTTTCTTCTTGTACTCTCTTCTAGGCAATTCGTGGATAATCGGCAACCCTCCAATCTTCTTTACATAAGCACGGGTATGTCTTCTCAGGTTGTTAACAATTTCGTTGCGAACAGGATATAGATGTTCTCTGTTTTCTTCTTCCGGAATTGGATTACGCAGTCCACTACTTTCAGAACTGTAACCAGCGGAATAATCTTGGTAAAACGGGTTTCCTCGGCCAGCCATGCACTGGCGGCCCTCCTTCTAGCGCCAAAACTGTTGGTGCCTAGAAATTTGCAGGCGGAAACAGTAAGGGATTCTCCCCAATCAACGTTCCCAACTAGCCCGTTGACTGTTTGGAATAGGGAATCCGTCCGGTTTGCGGTCTGGCTACCGTAGGTCAAGAAACAAAAAAAAGGATTTACCGGTTGCGGCCCGACCCACTGAGTTTTTTTGTTTGTATTTTGACTTTAAGAAATGAGATGCAAGTGACTAACTAAATGCAGAGCGATCAAGATGCAGGGAGCGGTCACAATGTGATGCGCAGGTTCTTACCTCTCGTCTTATGCTCGCAAGCAACCAAATCAGATACAATAAGACATAAACTAACTATCTAATCTATCCCTAGGGAGCAAGGTTATCATTCTGGGTGAGCAATACATCTTGCACATGCACTATGAAGAATCACATATAGCTGATATTTCTTTCAAGACACATGAACACTTACAGATATTTAAATAAACAGATAGCTGATCACTTTATAACAACAATAATTGCTCACAATGGAAAATATCAACAAAAGCTACCGAAGAACATTCAACAAGAACATAGGTTTAGGAAATTAAACATTCTCACAGCAAATGAAACACCGTTGAAAACGAAATAGTTCCTCTTCAACATTATTCATTGAGTCGCATTGATACATTCCATTCTACTCTCTCCAACAGGTAAAAATTGCAGTTTCCTTTGCAAAACGAAGTAGTTCCTCTTACAAGCAAACATTTACAAAATTTTCCAGGGAAAAAAGCCCTTTCTTCTTTCCACTTTCAAATATTTAAACTACAATTACTGAGTGCTTCGTTTTCCTCCCCAGACGCGTGGTCTTTCAGTTTCTTCAACGCTTCATATTCCGATCTTTTGTCAGTATGTGATCATGAAACACTTGGTAACTGATCCATTTCTGGGATCATGCCTTTACAGCTCCGGACTTCGTTCTCCATTTGCCTCGTTTCAGTCATACCTCCTCCAAACGAGTTAGTCTTTCTTCTTATCGTGGTGGATTGACCGGTTTCCTTGAAACTACCTGCAGTGAATTCACGAGCATGGTTCAACAACAAATATTATCAATTAACCACCATCTTACAAGGAAATGGCCGGGTGCACCACATACGGGCCTGGCAAAAAATCCTATGGTCACTGGCGGAAAAAAAATCAAGTCGGCAGTCAGAAGGAAGTGAGCTCGAGGGCCAGGAGGATTTGCCAGCCGCAATGTCGGGTGAGGCTTAAGTCGCAGCCAAGCAAAACGCGGGCGAGATATGCCATAAATCGGACGTCGGACGGTTTTTAGTTTCGGAAACCAGAAGACTCTAGGAGCCGCAACAACGAAGGAGGAGGGTTAGAGGATACGCGGAGTGGACGGGAAAACTTAGTCGAATGTCGGAAGACACTCAGATCGGGAACGAAAAAGATCTCCCAGCCGCAACAGCGGATGAGTAGAGGTTACGCACAAGTGATCGAAGGCTAAAATGAAACGGGCGTCGGATGGGTTCAGACTTCGGACGGAGAAAAGGTCTTGGAGCCGCAACGACGGAGAGGCTGAGACTTTGCAGCTTCCGATTCAACAGCAAAAAGAGGCCCGACTACAGGAAAACTCAAGGATTTGAACAGCGTTAACAACCAAAGTCGTTTTCTTCACAAAGGCTGCCCTGAAGAACAAAATTTTATTTCTTCACGGCCAGAAATCCACGACTTAACCGAAATTGAAAATAAACCCGCTAACATCCAATCTTCAAAGTAAAACGAAAAGAAGATATGCCCGAAAGAGTCAAGCATTTAACGATCCCACCATGCAAAAATGATGAGGAGAGGCCCAGAATTTAAATAAATTTGGGGGGAACAGCAACATGTCCATATAAATTTATTTACATGATACACACTTGGCCATTCACTAATTAGGCGTTGGATTTGAGATCCATTAATGCGTATTTACATTCTTTACAATCCAAGGGTAAAAAATGGAATATTACATGTGGCTTTTAAGTTTGAGCAATGAAAAACCCTTGATATAAGAGATATTAATCGATTTAGGAATAGTATGAGTTGAAAAAAATGATGATTTTAAGGAAGTACCTCTGAAAGGTAAAATCGATGGTTTCAGCTACGCGGGAAGGCGAATTGAGTGCTACGACCATAGTGGCGCTATAATAAAAGGAGTATAGTTATGTTTTGTAGTTTTCGTTGTTAATATTGTTTTGTTATGTAGTCTTCGTTGTTAATGTGGGATATATTATTGATGGAGGTTATTCTCTCAGTCGGCTTCACCTGTTTGTTTGTTCTATTAACGCAAGCCCTCAAGTCCTGTGGTTGTTTACAACTCCTTTAGGAGTCGAGGTGGTGCATGATGTGTAGTTCAGAACAATCGGTTTCCATTCGTCCTTGGGTTTCCCGGGTTCAAACTCTGGATCTCCTTCTCGCAACAATCCTTGGTATGTCGTAATTTATGTACTGGCATTTAAATAATCTTTGCATTGCCATAATTCACAATATTTTCTTCAATAACCACCAGGAAAGGTTGATCGGTTCCCTTAATGGCTTCTACAACAAGAGGCAGATATTGATAATCGATGAACACGAATTTTGGCTCGCAATGGTGGAACTAAAGGGCCATTGCTCGAGCATCGAGACGGATATTGACAGTGTTGAGAAATGCTCCTGCATAAAATGACCTTCTGAGATCAATAACTGAATTTACCTAGACGCTATTTAAAGAATTTTTTTATATAAAAACAGATGAAGAACTAACAATTTATTGTTACCGTTCACAGAAATGTAGGTAGCAAATATTGTGTATCTAAACATCTAACTAAAAGCTCTATACATATATCCCATGATATAGATATCAACATATATACCAGGTTTATTATTTTGTAATTGGATTTTTATCGTAACATATATATACTAGAATTGGACCAAAATATAAGAATTACGTTTGATCGCCTGAGCTTATCTCGATTACTAATTTTCTCTATCCAACTAGAAAGGAGCAGAGTCAACAGTTGACTTTTCTCCTTGCAGATTGGATGGAGGAAATCTACAATCGAGATAAGGATAACCTTGTAGGCAAGTGAAATGGTTCTCCATACACAGTCGCAGCTCTCTCCATGAATCCTATTGGAGACAAATGAGTGTCATTGACAACACAACACTTGAGGGCTTCACATGTTTTTTTGTTTATGTCAAGGCAGTGGCCATCGGCTACACTACACACCTCGAATCCAGGAGCTCAACAGTTGAATGAGTTATGTAAATAATAATAATAATTTGAATAATTTCTATTTATATATAAGTAATTTAACTTTGTATAGTAATATATAATTGTTATAAATATTTACATATAATTTTATGAAATAATGAAATATAATTAATTTGTCATAAATTTTGAAAATGATGTAAATAACCTTTCATATGGTAAGGATATATTAGTAAAATCTTATGAAAGTTGAATACTATGTAATATTTTTATGTAATAAAAAATAATTTGATTTTTTTTTATGATTATGTAATATTATTTATATATATTTGAATGTAAAATAATTTTTTTATGCTTTTGAGATAGAATAATTTTTTTCTTCTTCTATTAATATATGAATTTGATCAACTTTACAATGACATTTAATGTCATAATAATATTTAGAAAACAATGAAAAATAACTATATATATTTTAAGATGCAATGAAGTTTTATTTATGTAAAAATATAAATGTCATTTTAATTGTTAAGAATATATATCAATATGTACATTAATCTCATATATATATATATAACCTTAAAAAAGGTACCATACATTTGTTAACAATGCATCGTCCTTCAAACATGTGTTCTATGGCTAACCTGCCCAAAGGGAAACCAAGCCGACCTTCAAGTCTTAAACCACCAACTGCCTAAATCCCATCAAACTAACCAATACAAAGAGAAACCAAAAGCCCTTAAGGATGACAAAACATACTTACTGAATGTAGAATCCAATTCTAGAACAAAAAAAAATCAACAAAAACGACAACATCATGCTTCACTAGATATACTTACCACATGCTCCTTGGATTTAGGATTCTAGTCTCTAGGCGAACTCTTCGAGGTCCTGAGATTGAATACCTTGCATATTCTGAGCTGCTCCTTAATCACATCCACTATCATGTTCATAATATAGCATTAATTTTTTAAGACCTTTCCCTTGCTCCACTCATTAAGCACATTCACACACTTTCTCAACTCAAACTCGCTCCCCTGGGAATCCATCAAGGCTCTCCCAATAATCATTTTAATTTTCTAGTACAAAAACATTGTCTTTGCAAGCTTCGTCTCATAGGTTTGAGATGAGCTCGAATCCACAATATTCTCCATCCACTCCATCTATTCCTCATCAACTTTTGGCACCCCTTTCCCCTTAATCTCTTGCTTAGCATGGTCCAAATAATGCCTCATCTCCATTAAGACCTCCTGAAAGTATTCTTGCTTTGATTTTGTTAGATCTCGTTTGATTCTAGGTATGTGAGAGCCTCACCTATAACCACCTAGACCCTACATAGACTTAGAATTTTCCATACTCAGAATGTCATTCAAAGAACACCCACCAAAATCCTAGACTCAGCACGCTAAAAGTCTCTTCCTAACTTGATCATTTCATTGTAGTCGATCTCTCGTTTGCGGAGCTTCCATAATACAAGCTACGATAATCACCATCAACACCGAAAAAGGATATCCATGTGCATAACACTTTACTCTATCATCATCTTTCCTCCATACCCTCACCACCATCATGAGCACCATCACCATGACACTCTCCACAAGCGACGACCCTGTCATCCCATTATTGCGACTAGTTTCCATTGTCATCTCTATCCCTTGACAACTCACCGAGTATGAATCCACTCAAAGCCTTGGCTCACCAAAATCCTCCATGCATTAAACTTATTACCCTCATCGCAAGCATGAGCCCAACATGTCATTGCTTCTGAAATAGTTAGGTGGCGACTTATGGGTTGGGTCTCCCATATCCCTTGCTAGCCGCCTCCACCCTTTCTTATGTAATTTGTTTTAATTTTATTAGTTATTTTTAGTCCGAAATTAAAGTTCTCAGTGAATAAATTATGTACTCTCCTCCAACACTCTATCCTCCTCATGGTTTCCTTAACTAGTGACCCCCATATCCAAAATGGTTAGAGATTGAAGACTAATCCAACCAACATGAGTATTATAAGGATAATATGAGTTTGAAATTTCAACGTTTTCAACTTTTTGTGACCATATTTTTTCGTCTTATTTTGTTCGGAGTTCAATTGGAAATCTTTAAAGTGTCTTAGAATCACATATATTAGCTATGGAAATTGCATGATTTGGGTGCCATAGGGGTATTCGATTGTGCTGAATTTACTTATGAATTGAAAAAACACAATTTAAACACTTCCAAATTTGGATTTTGGAAAGAAAAAAAATATGGGATTCTGACCAAAACCCACCGAACACATAGAATAAATACATTGTTCTTAATAATAATTATTGAAAAATATTGAATTTATAATATTGATTAATTGATATATTTATGATTGTATTTGTTTATTTCTTTGTGTACTATGTATATGTAAGTGTATGGGTTTCTAGATGGGGTTCCTCAACAAGGGATTTGTGGGGTTGGTATGCACATTATAGTGGATGAAAACCAAATTTTCTATCTCTAGATAGGGTGTGGTACAAGAACAATTAAAGACTTAAAATGCTTTCCCTTTAGGGAATTTTTTGTTTTTCACATTTTAAAGGACTTAAAAAATTCCAAGTCTATGGGGACTCTAGAGTTGCTATTGATAGGGTCAATTGGAGATGCGCCCATCAACTTAAAAAAATCCAAGTCTACGGGGACTCTAGAGTTTCTATTGATTGGATCAGTTGGAGATGTGCCCATCAATCATCCATCTTGGAACACTGGCAATTTAGGTTAAGGGAGCTACAAGAGGAGTTTCTCTCCATCAGTTTTTTGTATATTTATAGGAATTTCAATAAAAAAGCAAATTACCTCTCCAAAAAATCCATTGGACTACTAGAAGGCCTGAAACACTTTGAAGACTTTGGCTGGGTACTCTAGAGTTTCTATCGACTGGGTGATATGGAGATGCACCCTTCAATCATCCATCTTAGAACATTGGTAGTTCATGATAAGGGAGCTATAGGGGAAGTTTTTCTCCATGAGTTTTTTTCATGTTTATAGGAATTTCAATTAAAAAGTGGATTACCTGTAAAAAAAACCATTAGACTATTAGAAATCCTGATACATTTTGAATACTTCTAGCATAATGAACTGATTTCGAGGGGATCTATTCAAGCATACTAGAAGTCAACATATGCACCATATGCAGTTCTTCTGTCATTTTTCATTTCACCTTAGTAAAATTTAAGCTCTTTGGAAGCGTTTTTATATTCTTTGTAAATACTCGTAGCATTAATTGATAGCAACTTTGTAGTGAAGGGGATATGGATATTGGTGGGATGGGGTCTAGCCATATCACATGTTTTTTTTTTAATCATAACAATTAGAGGGTGATTCCAGCTGGGGTATGATTATCCTCATTTATGTTTCAACATTGTTTTTTGAGAATTTTTTTAGGCCTAGTCTGTTTACTTTATATGCTCATAAAGAGCTTCTATAGAGTGGATACAATGTTATGTAAAGTTGTCATTTCAATTATTATCTTTTTAGTTGTTTATTTGATTTATGCTATTCAAGAAGCAATTTTTTTCTATTGAAAAAAAGTAAGTGTGATTAATTTTAAAATATGTAATAATGAAAAAGAATTTATATATATATATATATAATTTGAATAATTTTACAAAATATTTTTTTTATAAAAAAAATTGATTTTTCACACTAATATAATAATATATACATGATATAAATATTTACATAAATTTTATAATAATATGATATAAAATAATGAAAACTAAAATTTTATATATTTTGAGATAAAATTATATTTTAATATTTAATGAAGGGAAATCAAAATTAAACTTATAATATATGTCCAAGTAAGAAATTATATGATCAAATAATAAACCTATATAGTTTATAGTTTATCAATTTCACAATAACATACTTTTATAGTTTAAATTGTTTCTAGAAGAATATGATTATATTTTAAACATATTAATACATACTGCAACGTAAATGCATAATTTATTTTACTATATGAATTTGATTAGCTTCGTAATGATATTTACAAAAAAAAATCATATATGAATTTGATTAGCTTTATAATAATTAGTTTTTTTCATAAATTTTAAAATGTAAAAATATGATATATTATTTTTGGAATTAGTATTAATTGCTTTTGCATGGTTATGGTTAAATGATTATTCCACATTTTATATATATTTATATTTATAAAAAAATGGCTATGGTTAAACTACTAAGTCACCCTTCCCAAACCTCTTTTAACCCCATTTGCAAAACCTTAACAAGTGTTGGCCTTGTGGACTATTCACTTAAAGCTCCTTTGACTCTTTTTTTTTGAAGCATTGAGGGGTTTTCCTAGCTAAAGATCCCTCAATACTTAAATGCAAAAATATTTTAATAATTTAGAGATCTACATGGCATTTCACTACTTAAATGCAAAAATATTTTAATAATTTAGAGATCTACATGGCATTTCACTTTTTAAAGATAGATATCAATAAAATATCATGTACATTAAATATTATGTTTTTTTCCTTATTATTTTTTAAACAAACACTTGAATTGAATTCTATGTAATTTTATTTTTATTTCTAGTTTTTTTAGTCAAAAAATAAAGTTATCAGTGAATAAATTATGTGCTCTCCTCCAACACTCTCTCTTCATCATGGTTGTCTTGACTTGTGACCCCCATATTCATAATGGTCGGGGATTGAAGACTACCCCCATCAACATGAGTATTAGAAGGATAATATGAGTCTGAAATTTCAATGGGTTGGGCCTTGCAGTTTGCTTTTGTGTCTCTTTCTCCTTTCACCCTCGAACGTTCTCCTTGAAGAAAGAAGTTCGGGTGCTTGCAGTAGATGAGGCTAACTTGTAGTGTGGAGGAGGTCAGTTTATTAAAGACCTTTCCAATGAGATCTTTGGCTAGGGAATTCAGTTTCACATCAAAATTCATTTGCCCCTTTGCTAGGCATCTGGTCTAATCTTCCAGGCAGTCCAGTCTATCAACCAAACTCATTTTGTCATTGTTGGGTTCAAGTGTTCCTATGACACTTTAATAGATAGTTTGGCTCAGGGGAGCCTTCCTATACCATAGTGGAGTACGCTTCTTGGTGTATCAGGTCCCACAGATGAAAATGGAGCCCAAGTCCTCCATGAGATGCCCCAGATCTTGAATGAGCTCCTTCAGTTAAGGACATTGAATATTATTTTGCAGTCGACCCTCCATTGTGCTAAGGTGAAAATGACCTTTAGGCTGAACTACACCATAGAAGCATGCACTGGATTTCTCTTGCATGCCTATGATGCACAACATATGAGAAGGACTCGTGTCGATAGGGTGCTTGCACTTTGTTCTCTTTCTTCTAACCATGGTAGTACCAATAGCCAGTCCTCTGATATTGCAATCAATTTGTATATTATAGCAACCTCAAAGCTCACCCCCATGAAAATTTTCCAAAATGATCAAGAAATTAGGCTGAGTGTTGAAGCTATAGGGATGAAGAGGTTCATTCCACCAATTCTTCATGGGATGTGCTTAGATGTCCTTCAACTGGACAAAGCTTCGACTACGAGCAAGTAGATTCATAATGCCTTATGTATGATTGATCATGTTCAAAACTAGAGCGGGAAGGTGGTGGCATGTTTGCATGGGGGGTATGAAGTATCCCAACCTTGAGACCATGTCTACATGATGTTCCCTTAAATCTAGAAGATGGTGTGATCATGGTGGCTGCCAAGTGGAGGTTGGCATGATCCATGTGTTTGCTTGTAAGACTTCATACATGGTGGGCATGCTCTTCCTGGCACCCTTCATGGGGGAATTCTTATTACCTTTTAAATATTAATGTATTTTTGTTTTAATATTTCCAATGCAATGTTATTACACTTATTAAAAAATTTTACATATTAAATTTCTTACATACAATGCATAAAAAAAAGTAGTTATTCAAAAAACGATAAGAATTTTGATATGTGATTTTGAAATATTTCAGTTGATTAATTTTACAACTACATTTTATTATATATGATTTTGAATAATTTGAAATTAATTAATCTTACAACTACACTCATACTGCACTCATATGAAATAATAAAATAAATTGATTTTGTAAATTTGAATTATTTCCATTTTTATATAATAATAAAAATAATTTAATTTTACGTAGTAATATATAATTGTTGTAAATATTTACATATTATTTTATGAAATAATGAAATATGATAATGATAGATATTAATAAAATATTATAAAAGTTAAAAATTATGTAATATTTTCATTATTATTATATAATAATATTATGTAATTTTATTTTTATTTTATGTAATAAAAAATAATTTGATTTTTTATGAATACGGTTTATATATTTTATGTAAAATATTTTTTCATATATTTTGAAATAGAATATTTTTTTTTAATTTTTTAACTTATATATATATATAGAAATAGATTTTAAACTGATATTGATATATCAATTTGATCAACTTTATAATGATATTTAATGTCATAATAATATTTAGAAAACAATGGAAAAACAATTATATTTTTTTTATAAATTTTAAGACGCAATAACATTTTACTTATGTAAAAATATAAATGTCATTTTAGTTGCTAAGAATATATATCAATTGAAATTCTTATGTATGTATGTATACATACATACATACATACATACATACATATACATATACATATACATATACATATACATATATATACACATATACATATACATATACATATACATATACATATGTGTGTGTGTGTATGTGTGTGTATGTATATACATATACATATACATATACCGATGAAAAAGTGGTAGATATATATTGTTAGAGTGAAAGCTACAGTGTAGATAGGAGCATGAACGACATACCTTCCAATTCAATAGCTTGTTTTGTATTCTCTAGTTGCATAGTCAATGTCAATAAAGTCCATTCAACGTTGTGACTTCCACACTGCCTTGGGTGCCCCAACATCCAATCCTTATGATGGTGTTCTATTTTTCTTATGCCTTAGTTATCAGTGAGATGGTTATAACTAAACCAAATAAAATAGAACAACACCAATATGTTGCAATGCTTATGCCATGTGTTACAACTTATATGGTGACAATTGGCATGCCTTCTATGCTACCAATTAATATGCCTCCTATGGTACTAATTGTCACATCGATATTCCATGTGTTAGGATCTCTATGGTACCAACTCCTCATATGCCCCATGGACCAAGGTTCTATGGTGCCATGTGTCAGGATCTCTATGGTACCAACACCTCATATGCCATGTGTTACAACTCATGACTATTTTCCCCAAATGGCATGGTTCATCAATGTAAGTGGGATGATTTCTATCATTTCCAAATTTCAAGACTCTATGGTTTCCAAATCCAAGGTTTGTTGCAAAGTGTCAAACCTCCTCTCCCCATGAGGCCAGCGTTTGTTGCACCATGTTTCATGATCCTTTACGTATGCCATGGTTTATATGGGCCAAGTGTCACAAATCCTATGGTTACATGTGTCCAAGGGACATTATTGGTACCAAATTTCACAATTTTATATGGCCTCATTTCTTTGGGGCCACATGTCATGTTTTTTACTAGTCAATTCGTAGCACCTATCATTGGGAAATTAGCATGGCTTGATGGCATTGGGAACCCCATCGAATGAGTTTTTCCTAATGAATGAGTTTTAAATCCCTCAAATAGAAATATCATTGTGGAGAGAAAGGATGAGGCTAAGTAATCACCAAATATAATAATACAGAAAACCGAGCATGTACAACAATTTCTTGGGCTCTTTTCGGAATAACAACATACACTGAAATCCCTTAATTCTCAAGATTTTTTAGAAATATTTTATCTCGATAAAGTCAATTGAATGTAGCGACCATAATAACATCTATTAATTTATAATAGGGCACAATGGACTCGAATCTCCAATCTCTTGCTTATAAGACACATGCTCTTCCATTGAGTTGGCACTCTTTTCTTAGAATATGAGACTTACATTTGTAATAAAGTAACCTTAGTGATTTAGGATACAAAATTTAGTGTTGGGTTATTATTATATTTTAGGATTTTAGACAAATAAAACCTTGCAACCCCTTTAAAAGAGAGGTGAATGTCATTGGAATAGTGTGAGATGTTTTAGTAATATAATATTGTGTTATTGTGTTATTGTGTTATTCTATTTCTCATGGATAGCTTCTTCACTAAACCTTGACTAGGGTTTAATCATTTAATGATAAAGTACCTTTGTAATATGGTATCACAAAGGGAATATTCTAATGGTTTAAGTTTGAGATGTTGTTGCATTCTAGAAAGGGTACTGCCACTTCCCTAAGCTCACATCCACAAATATGCAATTGAATCACAAAGAGGAGCTCACACCCACATATCTATCTGAAAAGGATCTACACTATCAAATTGAAGTGATCTAATTCTATAACAAAAACCCTGATTCACAAAAAGAAGAATCGTCGATCTATCAAACTTAACTCCAAAGAAAGGGAAATTGCTATGTAACAATTCCAAAAATGGAATCATATTTGTAACAATTTAGAAAAGTTAGCCACTAATGTACCAATTAAAAGGTTGTCTCTTTTTTAATGTCACCATTCGAATGAGAGTAAGGTGTGAAGTATTGAAACAAAGGAGATACGATACGAACGATCATGAAGAGAAGATTCTAATGGTTAAGTTTGACATGTCATTGCATGCTAGAAAGGGTATTGCCACTTCCCTAAGCTCATGTACACAAATATGAAACCAACCACAAAGAGGAGATCACACCCACATATCTGTCTAAAAGGACCTACAATATCAAAGTGAAGTGATCTCATTATACAACAAAAACCTTGATTCACAAAAAGATGAATGGTTAATCTATCAAACATAATTCCAAAGAAAAGGAAATTTCTATGGAACGATTCTAAATGGATTCATATTTATAACAATTTAAAAAAGTTAGCCACTAATGTACCAATTAGAAGGTTGTCTCTTTTTTAATGTCACCATTCGATTGATAGTAAGGTGTGAAGTGTCAAAACAAAGGAGCTAAGTTGCAAACGATCATAATAGCAACATCGAATTCAATTCCTTTAGAATATCATGCATGTTTCCATTTGTTGAGAATGTCATATGGGTTGAAGTTGTTGCAACCTTATCAAATATAAGTGGAGTCATTTTACATAAAAGAGTAGTTGTCACTAAAGATAATAGAAAATTATCATACACCTATATATCATCGTCGTACAAGAAAAGGAAGGAAGGAAATATCAAATCATTAGTCTTCAAGTCCTTCAGAAAGATGGTAAGGAATATTCCCAAAACAAATTGTGCGAAACAATGAATCCATGTCTCAATGGAGGAGGCTCTAGTTTTCTCGCCACATGTATCATCCAATGCATGGATATTATCAAAGACAACATTCAGTGGGGCCCAAGCTTGTGTAATGTGGAAAATAACACGTTCACATATGAGGGATTTGGTGCTTTTTACAAGGGGTTCTCCAATGGTTTGTTAAGACAAGAAACTTACACAACAACTCGTCTAAAAACATTTAGATCTACAATGTTGAGTCATACAATCGGTGCTCTTGTATTTGTTAAAGGAGATATAGCCATTGTTGAATATCCAACAAATTCAAACAATGGTGATGACCGTGTTGAAGAAATGACAATTTACACATTTTAAGAATCTCACTCTTTGAACAAAGAGAGTGATCTAATGTAGATAAAGCTCAATGTGGATGGTTTCCTAGATAGTTCAGGAGTATGTGGATCTTGGAAATTATATGTTTACGAGGGTCATGCTACACCCAGATGAAGCATTGTGGATGTAGTTCAACATGGATGTTTGTCCAATAATTTACAAGTTCATAGATATAATGTCCAAAAACTCAAGAATTCCACTCAAAATATATACCTCCACAAAAGTTACAAAGCAATTTGATGAAGCTCTACCCAATTGAAGAACTACTTTTCAAACAAGATTTTGAAGAATGTTTGGTTATGTTTACCTATGATATTTTTCTTTTCAGTTAGTGTTTAATTTCAATCAGCAATGTAAGCCTAGTGAGGAGGTGTTAAATACAAGGCTTACATGTGTAATAAAGTCACCTTAGTTACTTAGGCTATAAAAGTTAAAGTTTTAATTATTACTAGCTCTTAGGGTTTTGGACAAATAAGACATCTCAAATTGTTTATTTCAGAGACGAATCTCATAGAAATATCCTAAGGTATTTTCGTAATGTAATATTGTGTACCTCTATTACTCTTGTCGATACCTCTAGTTTTTTCACATTTATAGTAACCTACAAATTCCAATATCTTTGTTTTCACATAGTTGTTGTGAGGTTATGGGTGTAAAAACATTAGAGATTAGCATCCTAAGGTTGATATTGGTAGCTTTAATTTTTTGATAACATGATATTTTGATGGTTGCTAACCCCAAGGGTCCTCGTCAATTGATACTGTGATATTTTTATGGTTTCTCACCCCAAGGGTCCTCCTCAATCGGTAAATGCTCATGTGAAAGCTCACATAGGCCTCAAGATAAAATCCCATTGAGTCCCTTGTGGTTACCAGTTGATATTCCATCTAGTGATTACCATCCTCCACCCTGAAAACCATTGAAAAGGGGAAAATTTGCATGGGTCTATCAAGGTAGTAACATTCTCACTTGTAACTATAAATGAGTGAGGGAGCAAGGGCCTATATTTCCCTTCAAAATAGTTTTATTGTTGGTGTAATTAAGGTGGTATTGTACTCTTGTTTATAAT
>LPNX010874139.1:35352-71230 GCA_001517045.1 Pseudotsuga menziesii | reverse complement strand
CAAATTAGTAGAGATTGACATCCCAATCAATCCACGAGCTTCATCACATCTATTTGCCCATTTAATTTTCTTATCATCATCAGTGGGTTTTGTTTCTTTCCCTGAGGTAATCTTGAAAAGTCCCCTACTTCGCAGAACATCCTCCTTACTATAAAATAATGGCTAAAAAAATAGAAACTAACTGTCTGGATGCAAAGAGCTTGAAAAAATATGCGGTTTTAAAAAAAACGGCACTTAAAACTGATTCTGGATGATGAAGTTATGCTTTGATCAAAGGAAATGTTGAAGACGTCCCCAATAGTGACGTGGCAGATATTGACTTGACCAGTTAAAAAAAGAACCCCCCTCTTCCAAAGATCTACCTTTGACAATCACTTTACAATAAAGTTGCTTTGAAGTGAATCACTTTTGTAAAATAAGTGAGGTTCACTTTTACAATAATGTACTTTTAAATAGTGCGGCAATAAATTAAAAGACTTAAGTGACTCACTTTTATTTTATTTTATTAATGTGAGATGCACTTTTACAATAGAGTAACTTGAAAATAGAAATTGCATGCACTAAAAAGTAGCTTGATGAGACTTGAACTCAAGACTTATCAAGATGTAAAGCAACTTTGGACCAAGTGAGCTAAGTTTAAAAGGTACGTAAAACTATGGAAAGAGGAAGGGTTTTTTTTTTTTCAACTCTTCTCTCTCGTTTTCCGTTCTTGCTTTCTTTTCCTGCAAATCACAAAAAAAACGAAAAACAAAAACAAAAAAAAGTTTTTCCACACATTGGGGTTAGATCTTGGTTAGCTTACCCGGAAAGTCTACGTTTTCAAGTTTTCTTGCTGTTTCTGATTTGCCGTGATCGCACAAGGTGCACAACAAAGAGCATACGTAGCTGAGAATACAAAAAAACTTTCCCTCACTGTTTCTGATTCGCCGCGATCGCGCAAGGTGCACAGCAAAGAGAATACGCAGCCAGGGAAGACAACAGTCCGAGACTAAAATAAAATGATCTAAAAATAAAACTGATAAAATATGAGAGATTTAAAAAAACAAATCCGTCACTGTAACATTATACCTTCAGATTTGCCGAAATGGGTGTTTCTGGAGCAAACGGAAATGGTTTTCGGTGAAACAAAAACTGTTTCCAAATGGAAACGGTGCTTCGGACGCAATGGAATAGCTCCCATAGGCCACAAATGCACATAAAATCCAAAAATCAGAAACCCTTTCAAAGTTTCGGCAACACCGGTTCCAGATCTTGATGAAAACCGAAAGCGGCTCTTCATAAAAGCTCTGATACCATGTTAAGGTACACATGGTACTCCCAAAGGACCGAACACCAAGAAAAACTGCTTCACACAAACAGATCACAGATCAATACACCAATGTTTATCACGTGGTTAAAACCCTCGAGAGGGAAACAGTCCACGACCCCGGCCAATTAGCTACTCGGAGCAATTTATTATGCAAAAGAAAGAAAGTTACATGAGCTTCTCATAATCGATCAACTAGCCAAGGACCCTCTATGCTCTTTAAATAGAGATCATAGACCAATCGGGTGTTAAGCCATGGATCAATGGTAGGTATGATCTAAGAGAAGTTGAACCGTTGGATCACTCTATGTCTAGAACATATCGTGACCATCGGATTAGAATATTTACAAATGCATACTAATGCATACTAAAGAAACACACTTTTACCTAACGGATATATTACACAAGTGGATCTTAACTAACTCCTAAGTGTCTAAATATCCTAACAAGATGAGACTAGTCCCTCCCTTTAACATTAAAATTTGAGGTTTTCAAAGTCTTCCTTGAGTGAATGTTAGAGGTCAATAATTAATGTTGGAATTGGTTTATACCCTGATGGAGAGGTTAACCCTTCCCCTGTAGGTATATCATCTCCACTCTCAATTTCCCAAGGAAAAGAGAAATGAGAAATTCTCAAAGGGAAGCAAAAACAATTGTTGGGGTCCTTAGTAGGGATAGAAACAAGCTAGGTTAAAAAATAAAGTGTATATCCTACAACATCCAACGTTTAGTGGGATCCCCACAAAAAAGGCACCCTAGTTAGAATGTTTAGGTCACAAAAATCAAATATCAACCTTCTTCAAGGGACTTTAGTGGAGGTGGATATACTTTTAGAATTGTAATATTCCTTCCTAACATAATAGAATTTTCATATGGTTGACTCTATAGGAAAATCTAATGGCTTGATCATAGGTTGGAATTGAGATCCCTTTGAATCCTTCAAACATCCTCTATTCGAACATTTGGATATAAATTTCCTCCAATGGAATGGAATTCACTATTTCAATCACCAAAACATATATACCTTTTTTAGAAAAATAGGCTTTATGTGAGAAATTTCGATTTGTAATGCATAAAGAAGGATATTTATCATTAGCGGTTGATTTTAATTTCATACTAAGGCACCAAGAAGTCTAGGTTTAATCCAACGAAAGGGGCCTTTTAACAATTTTTTTGATAGAAAAATAAATAAGTTATAACATGTGTGACACTGATCTAGCTAAGGTAGCCCCTACATAAAGAAATTACAAGTGTGTAGAGAGTGCAAGAGTTTTAAAAACATTAGACCATTTTGTTGTAATAGAATCTATTATGGAAAGAGCATGTAGAGGTTAAGAACATGGATTGATCCTTGAGGAATATTTGAACATGTGCCAATGTACCTTCAAAAAGGACAATAAACCCCCAATTTCTTTCAAGTTCAATTTTTTTTAATTGAAATGAGTTTAATTTGATAATCAAACTAAAATGGAAAAAATATGGCTTTACCCTAGAGTGTATTGTTATGTTTCAATTATGGACAATTTAAACAGGGGTATATGGTCATTGTATTTTCATAAGAGAATAGAAGTGAGATAAAATCTCATGAAGAAAGGAAAAAAGGAAAGTTGGCATGGAAAAAGGCCAAATGGTGATTAAAAACTAGAGCCTTGTGGCTAGTGAAATGCAATAAGAGCACTAAATATTTTCATAACTTCAACTATAAAATTGAAGAAAAAAGTATCAAAACTAGAGAGACATGTTAGAAGCATATCTTCTACCTTCCAAGATCTAGCATGTTTCGAGGTTACTTATTTAAAGAACTTTTTTAAAGCCCTAGTATTGGGAAACATTGTAAAGATTATAAGTTTTTCCTTAGTTTGTGGATCAAGAGATAAATAAGAATTTGACAATGTAAGTATCAAAAGCAGAAATAAAAGATATAATCTTCCAAAACAACAAGATTACTGGGTCGAATAGATGGTCAATACATTTCTGCCACAGCTAGAAGAAGACCTTTTCACAAATATGGTTGAGACAAAGACTTATAGTAAGATCACCGAGGACATACATTCAACCCTTTTAGTCTTGATCCCAAAGAAATACCTTCCTTCCTTATTTAGAATTTAATTTTATTTCATTATGCAACACAATCTACAACATTATTTCCAAAGTCACTACAAAAAATTTGAAGCTTATTATCTCCAAATCTATTTCAAATCAACAATTTGTCTTCTTAAAGAATACATAAATGACACAATGTTGTGGGAGTGGACCAAATAAAAGGACTACATTCTATCTAGACAAAAAAATATTTCGTTGATGATAATTAAGCTTGACCTTTCTAAGGCATATGACAAGGTAAGATGGTTGTTTCTTATACTAATTACGATTCATATAGGGTGTTTTATTCCTTTAGAATATTTCAATGGGACATTGAAATTACAATGTATGCTATAAGAACACTTGGTTAAACAACAACTATTGCTTATGTATGAAAAATCATTTTTTATTATTTGTAAAAATAACAATCAAGTTTCATCGACCCAACGAACCTTTCATGGTTGGATGGAATGCAAATTAGAATACCAAATATAAATGGAAAGAATGTGTAGCCACATTAGTGGTTTGCCTCTAGGTTATATATTTGTGCATACTTGAAAGTATATCCCTACTCTTTCTAAAAGCAGGTTGATATGGGTTTATGCAAGCTTGGAGAGTTTGGTTGAAAATAACTCATGTTGAACATAGCTTAATGACTTCAAGGGGGATCAATGTAAACATAATTAACTAGCATGAAACTAAGTGATTGACAAACTTTAAAACATGACAAGATCACAACTCAATTGTCTACAAAAAAAAACATGTGAAAACTATGTACACAGGACAACTGGCTACATTACTACTTTTTTCAATTGCATGTCATGTATATCCATACAACCCTGGATTCAAAAGTTTTTTATAGACAAATCCAAGTCTTTTTTCCATATGTGTATGCCATTATCTGGAACACAAATTCACACTACAAGAAGTGAAAGATATCAAAGGGTTGCCTCCTCCATGGCATCAATTTTATCAGCTAAGGGTGCGCTTACATCTAGCCATTCAAAAAGAAGGGTGAATGAGTTCAAACAATTTCCTACAAAATGAAAGAAAACACTTATATAGGAGCATGAGATCATTTAAGGTCAAATCAAAAGATTCCTGATACTTATAATAAAGCACATATTGCTGAAGGGATTTCATTCCAAATTAGTACTTCCTCTATCAATCCACTATGTTGAATATGTATTTTCAAGGATTTTATGGAGAAATGTGATAAAGACTAAATTTGATAGCACACACTTGAACAAAAGGAAGAATGAAGCATGAATTTAACCATTGTACATTGATAAAAACATCTATAGATAACGTAAAAGAGACAAGGTTTCATTTTTGCGATTGTCGCATGAGTACATATTGTCAAGTGTTAAATTATCCAAGCACACTATGCACTATTTAATGTAGGACATTTTACAAGATGTGGGCATAATCACAATCTAAAGATTCAAGGATGCTATCTCTCTTCAACTAAAATGCATTCCATTGCAAAGGAATGTATGATGACAAGTTAATGGTCGCACTACAGCAAATCTTAGTTCTATAGTGATTGTGTAGTGCAAATGCGGTCAATGAAACTTAAGCAGGTAGAGATCAACATTTGTAGAATTGAATCAAACGGTATACATGCAAGAAGTTATGCTTACAATTGCATAGTCAACTCGTAGACATCATAGAGTAGTGCCAAGAAAGAACACAATCACACAACTAAATGAAGAGATGTAATCATTTATAAGGCAATAAAAAATAGTAAACCACTTAAAAGTGTGGAACATCATACCAAGAATATGCATACACCAAAAAAGACACCATTCATTCAACCTAAACCATACATAGATGGTATAGTGAGAAAATCAATGGTTGTTTTGCACAATGGAAGGAAGATGATGCAAGAGGTTGCTTTAACAACTTTAGCATATGTTGTCAATTTATCTTAAGAGAACTTCCAAAATTATTTTGTTGTGGTTATGCATTTTTTGAAGCCATAGGAAAATGCAACTTTATGTTGTATGTAGAAATATTGACAAAAATTTCAGACTTTTGTCAAACACTTAGTTTACCCAGATTTCAAACTTAAAACTTGTCATGAAAAAAAAACACCTCTTATGCATTTAAATAAATAACCCAACAAGATGAAACACTGAAACTAAGTCTGTAGCAGGGGAAAATCACATAAAAAATAACATACCTATAAACCCATAAAACAACAGAAATTTGGTCAATGTGCCCCTAGAAAAATGTCACTCTGGGGAAAACCAGTCCAAGAGAAATTTATTGCAAGATTTATCAGGCAGAAAATTAATTTACAATAGCATTTATGACAACATTAAATAACAATACTAGTGCCTCGATTTCTGTGCCCAACTGACTGTATGACCTGTACGGCCTCCACACCAGCAATTCACCTCCATTTTCATTCCCAACATACCTTGAAAATTGTTCATAGCAATCTATACATTGTGTGACCCTCGAAATGTGTGCCCAACATTCCATACCTTGTATGGCCCTCCTCTCGAAAAAAATGCCCAACAAATACTGTACACATTATACAGTACAACAACAATAAATTCCTTGGGAAACATGCCCAGCTCCTTGGGATTCATGCCCTCTTGAAGTAAAAATTCTCCTTAGGATTTGTGCCCACTTCAGAAAAATGCAGTGGTCTCTCTCTCTGCAAATAACTCAGCCAAAATGCTCACTCTTGGAAATGCTTTCCTTCAACTTATCTTGCCCACTACCCTAGGGTCTCTCTTATAACATGAGAGTGAATTTTCACCTTCCCCATTCCCTAAATCCAAGGGTCAAGATTAAATCTTGCCTTATCAAGATCAAGGGTTAAGAAACTTCCCCCCAAAAAGAGGTTACATTTAATTTTAATAAAATCACATTTTACTTTATGAAACAAGTGCACTTTATCTCATAAAGTCACTTTATAAAATTAAAACAAGGGAATACTTTATAAAAAGTCTCATTACATAAGAGTCACTTTAAAATTTATAAAACAACATTACAAAGTAAAGTAACCTAGCTAGTGCATGATCACTTCTGCATACAAGACAAAAACATGTGGAGTGCCTCTGAATCTAAATATCTAACACTCCCTCTTAGCGAGGGAGGTACTCAATTCCATCATCAATAGGTCATGTCCTCCAATACATCACATCGTTCTTTGTAGGATCTCCCTCTGAACCTTGAACCAACGCTACTACATGCACAAAACTCGATTATGAAGATAACCTCCTGGAAACCACCCGAAACCCTGAGCTCCTAGGAGAATCCATTCTCCACTCTTGAGCATTGGTCCACTCATGTTGGCTGAGCCTTTTGCTAGTACTCAGAAGAGAATCCCTCTCTTCCATCGAAATGAAGTATTGTACCCTTGGTGTCATTGCAGCCTTAGGAGCCTCGTGCTCCTCCACTGGTTCATCAACCATGGTTTGTGTAATGAACTTGTACATTTCACCGAACCGATCACCAATCAACCATGGATCAATCAGCCCCACTCTCTCTGAGTATATATAAACATGTCCCAGGCCATATCTATCTGGAAAATGTACACATGTCCCCTCTAGAACAATGTCGAATACCCTGCAAAGTTCCAAGGATGGGACCTAGAGCAAGTTTACCCTCATCCCTGGAACAAAGAGGACCCCATCCTGATCAATGTATCCTCCATGACTAAGTTGGAATCTAAAATTCCCAACTCCATGCACTGCATGTGTCTGTCCCCCTTCTGACTGAATGAGCCGGTCAATTTCAGTCTCAGAAATGATACGGAATATATTCCATATTAGGTCATACAACATGAGGCTCCACTGTCAACATACCAAGTACCATTATGAACTACTCCATTGCTGTCGACAATAGAAATAAGGGAGAAAAATGAGAAATCCTTTTTGAATATTCTCGCAAATTCCTCTTCTTATGTTGAAGTTGCAACAACCGTATCTTCCTCCTCCGCCTCCTCCTCATTCTTCTCACGACACTGAGAAGCAAAGTGTCCATACTAGATGCAAGCAAAACATCAAACTTTGCTCAAGTCCTTCTTGGAATTCTTCCTGATCTTAGCAGAAAGAGCTACATTCTCTTCATTAGCACCCTCCTTTTGTCCACTACCTTGAGATCCCTCCTGGGAGTGTCCTTTTGAGTGAAATCATCCCATAATTTGTTCCAATATGGAAGTTTTCCTCTAGAAACAACACACTTCACAAATACTTCCCATTCTTTAGTGAATCCTTTCAAGGCTATCCTTACTAAATTAGAATCATAAATGACTTCTCCAACTGCAGCTAGCTCATCTTTTATCTAGGCCACCTGGGTACAAAAAGATGTTACACCCTCACCATTGGACATCTTGGTTCCCTGCAAATTTTCCTTGAGAGCCATTATCTGGTTCTCATTATTAACCTGATACAAGCCTTTCAATGTAGTTAACATATCATAAGTAGTATTCTTCTCAGCCACATGTGGAATAAGGTGGTCCCTTATACCATCCTAAATCAACCTTTGATCTTTGGCCTCTTTTACCTCATGAATATCCAAAGCAACATGATCAGTTGCAAGAGGAGCTACAACGGTGCTAACTATGATCCATAATTTGTTTTCCTTGAGAACAACAGTCCTCCTGAATTTCCACTGCAAGTAGTTGGACATACCATCCAACCGATCCTCATATTTGATACAAGCAGCCACCTCTAACATCAAAGAAAATAATTGACCATCAAAAGAACAATAGTTCACTCTTTCTTCACCACCTACAAGTCACATACAGATAATGCCTTCCAATACACAAGTTGTTAAAAAAAATCGCAAGAACCCTTGCACAACAACTCAACACTATTGATGTACCCACAATTAGCTGTATATATAGAGCATCAACTCTGATACCATGTAGAAATATTGATAAAAATTTCAAACTTTTTTCAAACACTTAGTTTACCCAGATTTCATACTTAAAACTTGTCATGAATAAAAAACACCTCTTATGCATTTAAATCAATAACCCAACAATTTGAAACACTAAAACTAAGTCTGTAGCAGCAAAAAATCACATAAAAAAATAGCAAGCTGATAAATCCATAAAACAACAAAAATTTGGTCAATGTGACCCTAGAAAAACCCCACCCTAGGGAAAACCAATCCAAGAGAAATTTTATTGCAGCATTTATCAAGCATAAAATTAATTTACAACAATATTTATGACAACATTAAATAACAATACTAATTCCTCGATTTTTGTACCCACCTCAAAATATGTGCCCAACTGAATGTACAACATGTAAGGCCTCCACACTAGCAATCTGCCTTGATTTTCATGCCCAACAGACCTCTAAAATCATTCCAAGCAATCCGTACATTGTACAACCCTCGAAATGTGTGCCTAATAGGCTGTACCGTGTACTACCCTCCTCGATAAACATGCCCAACAGGTACAGTATAGACTATACGTACAACAACAATAAATGCCTTGGGAAACTTTCCCAACTCCTTGAGATTCGTACCCTCCTGAGAAAAAACTCCTTGGGATTTGTTCCCACTTGAGAAAAATGTAGTTCCCTCTCTCTCTACAAATAACACACCCAAAATGCTCACTCTTGGAAATGTTTTCCTTCAATTTATCTTGCACACTACCCTAGGCTCTCTCTTATAACTTGAGAGTGAATTTTCACCTTCCCCATTCCTTAAATCCAAGGGCCAAGATTAAATATTTCCTTATCAAGATCAAGGATTCAAAAACTTTCCCCTCAAAAGCGGTTACATATAATTTTAATAAAGTCGCATTTTACTTTATGAAACAAGTGCACTTTATCTCATAAAGTCACTTTATAAAATTAAGACAAAGGAATGCTTTATAAAATGTCTCATTACATAAGAGTTACTTTAAACTTTATAAAACAACATTATAAAGTAAAGCAGCCTAGCTAGTTCATGGCCACTTCCGCATACAAGGAAAAAACATGCGGAGTGCCTCTAGAGCTAAATCTCTAACATTGTATGCTAAAGACATGTGATGCATTATCCTAGATGGACTTGTTTTGCAAGAAGATAAATTTAGAAATAAATTTTTGGAGGTAATGGAGATACTAACGACCCTGAAATTATTCCAAATAACCACTTCATTGTAATAAAATGCATTTAGCCACTTCTAACATTACACATATGTACCTAGCTCACACTAAAAAAATTACTTGCGGAAATATTGCTATGCACTAATTGCATTTCCTTGAAGTTTGCATATATTTTCCTAAATAGTTATACACTAAATGTGTTTACTTGAATCTTAGATATGTTTTCCTACTGATGGAATTACACATAAGCTCCAATGAATCAAGTTTAATTTAAAATATTTGTAAATATATAATATTTTAAATCTAAGACAAGTATTCAAAGAATGAACTATTTACAAGTTATCCTACGGGTAAATACTAAAAACAATGGCAATTTATATGTTATTACAAACATGGTGTTGATGTTATGGAGCCCCATGAGATCTTTTAATTGTACAGAAAATGACTAAATTACCAACCTTCCGCAAATTGTAATCTTTCCAAATTCTTTCTTCCATCTTTGGAAGTGTCATATGATGCATTGCAGTGCCAAAAAAAGAAATACAAAAGCATTATGGCAGCCCAAACACCAAATCTGATGAAAGAATCCTTATATATGAAACCCCAAGTACAAAATTTATGGAAATGGATATAGTTGGTATGCATGGCACCAATGGAACCCACCACAGATGTCGAATTCTATCCCGTGGAACAAGCAATATTAATCTTAATGTACACATAAATAACATAAACAATGTTATTGCACAACAAATTTTCCCTTCACACATAGCCCAACATATAACAATGCTAATTGAGAATCCAATGATTATAACCAAAAACATGATTAGCATGATCACTTATTTATAATGCTTGTTTTGCCAGTAAATATTATCTCCTAAAAATTAAAGATATGGCTAATAGAGTGAATATGACCAACATTGTTATAGATAATAGGTTGGTGGGATGCAAATATCAGAGCTTAACCTGCCTATTAGAGGAGAAGAGCAGTTATCCTCCTACATGAACAAAATAATGAACTCTATGAAGAGGTTCAACATTAGAAAAATAATACCTAGCTCACATGAACCTATATGTGGAACTTGATGTTGCACTATACTATACCCATAACATTGACAGATAAATGAAAATAAAGGATATACAAGATTTAAGTTGATGATGAACAATATAGACTTGTATGGCATCGAGGTTTTAATAACATATACAACAAGTTTCACATGGATTACTGCATTGAAATGCTACGAAAATAACTTGATATGTTTTCAGTGAACAAAAATCAGCTCACATAAATCCTTCAACTTAACTCTTCTTTGGATGTGCAAATAGAGGAATAGATGTCAGTTTGTTGAGACGGAGGACACATATAACAGCTAGGATCATACTAAGTGCATGCAATGCAATGCTGAATCATACTAAGTGAATGCAATGCAATGTTGGATCGTCAATGACAACATTATTTTAGTAAACAGTGGCTAATATCCCTCACTTAATCATGGTGTGTGCTTGTTAGGTAAAATTTACGGATTTCTCAAGTTAAAAGCACTGAACACAAAACCTATAACGAAAAGTCACCAAAACTGAGGTTTGTATCACAAAATCCATTGCAATTGCTTCAAGACTAACAGTGAGTTGTCTATGACATGGTTGAGAAGGGTTTGGTTCCCTACAAACTATTTTGAATTAGTTAAAAATTAAGACATAAATCTAGAATAAAACAAAGGAAAAATCCTTCAAGTAGATAAATACATGATTTCAAACCAACTAGAAAATGTATAAATCACTAAGGAAGTTGATCTAGGTCAAGGCCATCATCTATTGAATCCAAGCCAACAGACTTTGCAACAAGGCTGCTCCAACATATTACACAACTTAAATATAATATTGTGATAATAATCAATAAATCAGACAATAAAAATTAACACATCAAATTTAAATAATATAATACAAATACTAGTTATTATTCAAATACTTTTTGGTTGTGGCCTTCTATAAGGTGTTCTCTCTTCATCAAGTCTATCATGTCTTCAAAACAAGTGCTCTTTTGGAATATAGAGAAGTTCTGCATAACCAAAATTGGATGAAGTTATCTAGTTAACCACTATATAGATATATATAATCAACACACACTATATGTGAAAATACATCCAGGAATAAAGCCAACCATCAGGGCTTGAAGTCTTAGAACAACATAACACCTAACAAAACCTATAACAAAATGTCACACAATTTTACCAAAACCCATTGTCAAAAGGTCTCTTGAAATGTTCTTATTTGATGTCATATCTTCATCATATTTTGACAAGAACATGATAACCTATGAAATGAGAGGTTCCCATCCTCAATTCCCATATTTTTTTACATATGCATGTGATTGAGAGTGTAAAAACATAACTTCAAATGGACAAAAGCTAAAATTGTAACTTTGCCAGTCCACTTTTTTTAAGTATTCTCTCATGTCATATTGTTCAACATAAATTGGTAATTGCATCCATGATAAAAGGAAATGCTTGAGAAAGACAATTTTGATATAAAAACAACACATCCATGATACTGGGAGATATGGAACTTTTTATGATAAAAATGTTGCAATGTCATGATGATAGAAACATTAATAGTTTATAAAATATCAGAAACTTTAACAGGTAATTCAACAAGCAATATTGATACACTAAAAATATGCAATGCTTCAAAATAAAACATTTACAAATCTAAAGACATCCATTATGGAATTAAATTGCTCTGAAATAACCACTGCCACCAAACAAACTTGAAATAAATGCCAAATATGAGAGATAAAAATATTACATCTGCTAAAATCTTCAAAACTGCAGTGCAACCATTTCTATTAGGAAGACATTTATCTGGAAGAGGCTCAAGACAATTCTTTAAAACTGAGAGAACCCCATGGTCTAAGAACTCTTGTTGCAATTGCCTCCTTCAGAAACAATGCCATTAATGAAATTAAAGTTAGAAAAAAAATAATGAACCATAATAAAAGAGGAAATTTGAGTCAAAGACATCAACCATAATGCATCATGCCAAATACATGAGTGGATCTAAAGGCATCTAACTGTCAAAGATTTTTGGAAACCTTATAGAAAAAATTTGCATAAATACCAAAGTTGTGATCAACAAACATCTAATGGAACTTTAAAAATTCTCCATCATAGCTCTTATTAAAGAACCCATCTACCTCTAGTTTGAGTGGTGAAAGAAAGAATTTTACAAGGCATTCCAATCCTTAAATTTTGAAAGAATAACAAAGGACAGGGTGAATTTCAAGAAATTTTGAAGGAAATTAGCTCCCAAAAGACAATGAAAGAATTAACAAGGAATGGAAAAATTCCAAGAAATTTTGCAAGAAATGTGTTGCCAATAACTGTGGAGACACCTTGTTTTCAAAACTCCCATACTTTTCAATTTAACTACATAAGAAAAAGATAAATAAAAACCTTCAGACTTCGCCTCAAGGTCATTCATCTATAAGAAATTGTTGTAAAAAATCCAAAATGAATGCAAAGTACCACATATCACAAATAACATAGCAACAAAACTCAAAATTCAAGCTCACTTTGACCTAGAAGACACTCATTGCAGCAAAATATAATGATAAAAAACTTAAATGACTACAAGAATAAATCCTTTAGAATTAGTTTTGAATTCCCAAGCCATGCAAAATAAATAATTACATGATGTGGGAAGTGGAAGGATCAGATATTTCCTAGAGATATAAGATCACATATTTTATCAAGCATTGGTAAAGATTTCCAAAACCAGTGGTCTATAGATTAAAGGGAAACTTAACAAGGGTCATGGAAGGTGAATGATCACAATATTATGCAAACACGACAATATATAAAAAATGGCATGAAGTGTATTGTGCAATACATATCTATAGAAAAATACATAATCAATGAGGCCTAAATGGCTTGTAGAGTCCAAAAAACAACATGTTATGATGCCACTACATCATACATAATATATCAATGATCATGCACCAATCTAATCCCACTAGAGCACAATAATATGATACACAAATTTCTCCCTTTCATGGCTCAACACTCGGATGTATCTACTTGGGTTTTTGTTTGAAGCGTAGCTCTTACAGGTAGGGAGACTACAAATGGTTGTTGAAATGATCTATGCCAAACTATTGTTATAGAAATATCGTTGGATGTTGTTGGAATGTCATTTGGTCCTTTTAAAGAGCATCCTTAATGCAATATCAGTTTATGACCTATCATTGCCTAGCATTCAAGAACATAAAATCTTAAAGATCGAGTAGATAATTTTCAAGTACCCTTGGAAGGGAAAACAACAGGAGGGAGGTATGCCACTAGCATATTGGGAAACCCTCTCCAAACCAAAGGAGGCAAGGGATGGGCAATTAAGAACTTGGATTAATGATAGTTAGTTTTTCTTGAAATGAATCTTTGGTGCTGAAGGATGGAATTTAGAAAAGGAAACAATTTTTTGAGTTCGAATTCCACAACTTTCTTTACCAATCAATGACATTTTGGTATTCCCCTTGAAAACCCATTGTTTTTCCTAAAAGGTAAGATACAAAATAAAACTTAGCATTTTCAAATTTCTCAAGCCACTATGATGGCAACAAACAATCTTGGTTTTCCTTAAAAAGGGTAACTTTTAAACCTAACTTCTAAGAGAAGCCAAGAAATCTTCTCTTGAAATACTCTGCATTCCTTCAATATCTCTAGCATAGTCACTAACGTACACAATGCTCAAAGTATTCTCTTTTAAGATGCCATGAAAAATAATTGGCTAACTTCTATACATAATTCAGTTTTCTATAATTGGAAATCAATTTATATTGTGAAATTTATCATACAAGAAAATTATATAATGAGTTTCAGGACCCCAATATTTTAAAACATAAAGTTCATAAGATATGGCTGTAGATTCCTCCTTGTCATAGGTACATGATATTTTCATGTAGTATAGTTAGAACCATGAAAATGCCAATTTGAGAAGACCATGCAATCAAACAAAATATCAGATGAAGAACTTAAGGCCTCAAAATCAGAGATAAAACTTACTTAGGTACACTACACATATCCAACCAATTTCAGTGAGAACACCAAAACATGGAAAAAATAATTAAGTTTGAAGTTGTCCTCAAAACATACCAAAATGCCAAAATAAACACCAGATATTTCAGACAAGGATAGAACTTGGTAAACATCTTTCCAGACTACCAAACTATAGATTATATTTCAACTAATTCCACAAATGAACATAAAACAAAATTGATACACTTTTTGCCCTCAAATAAGTGTTTTAGTTCCTCATTTGGTACTAACGAACATTGTCAATGGGTATTTAAGAATTTATATCACATTGTTGTGCATTTAAGGATTATGCACTTACTGAAAAAGGATCTATCCTCACCCAATTAAGAAGGGAGAATATGGATGCAAGAAGAAATGACCAAACGATGACTATGGTGGGCATCTGGTTTTGGTGACCCATTAATCCCTTGCAGAGAGAAAATAGTTTTTCAAATAGGGGACCCCACAATTCATAACTACCATCATCAGTTTGGGAAACACCTGCAACGATAGAAACAAGATTTACCATAAGCAAAGTAGTTGGAGTGATGAGGATACTGAACCACTTGAAAACATATAGCCTAGAAAATGTTCCATCTTCATCAGAAGACTTTCATAGTTAAGTGTGTGTAATCACCTCCTAGAACTTGCAATAACCCTTGAAAGAGAGCAAACAGATGTATTGGTACACCACCAATCACATGAAATTGTTCATTCCTTCCCCATGAATCAATGTCAACCCCTTGTTAGGATATTTAGACACTTAGGAGTTAGTTAAGATCAACTTGTGTAATATATCTATTAGGTAAAAGTATGTTTATTTAGTATGCATTAGTATGCATTTGTAAATATTCTAATCTGATGGTCACGATATGTTCTAGACATAGAGTGATCCGACGGTTCAATTTCTCTTAGATCATACCTACCATTGATCCGTGGCTTAACACCCGATTGGTCCATGATCTCTATTTAAAGAGCACGGAGGGTCCTTGGCTAGTTGATCGATTATGAGAAGCTCGTGTAACTTTCTTTCTTTTGCATAATAAATTGCTCCAAGTAGCTATTTGATTGGGGCAGTGGACTGTTTCCCTCTCGATGGTTTTAACCACGTGACAAATATCGGTGTATTGATCTACGATATTTTTGTGTGAAATGGTTGCTTTAGGTGTTCGGTCTTTTGGGAGTACCCTGTGTACCCAAACATGGTATCAGAGCAGGTTATGAAGAGCCACTTTTGGTTTTGATCAAGATCTGGAACTGGTGTTGCTAAAAATTTGAAAGGGTTTCTAGTTCTAGAGTTTCTGTGCATTTGTGACCTGTGGGAGTTGTTCCATTGCGTGTGGAGCGTCGTTTCCATTTCACCGAAAACCATTTCCATTTGATCCAGAAACACCAATTTCGGCAAATCTGAAGGTATAATGTTACAGTGACGGATTTGTTTAATTTTTTTTCTAAATCTCTCATATTTTATCAGTTTTATTATCATATCTTTATTGTTTTAGTCTCGGACTGTTGCCTTCCATGGCTGCGTATGCTATTTGTCGTGCACCTTGTGTGATCACGGTGAATCAGAAACAGTAAGGGAAATTTTTTTTTCTTGTCTTCTCGGCTACGTATGCTCTTTGTTGTGCACCTTGTGCGATCACGGGAAATCAGAAACAATGAGAAAACTTGAAAACGTATACTTTCCGGGTAAGCTAACCAAGATCTAACCCCATTGTATGGAACAAGTTTTTTCGTTTTTGTTTTTCCATTCCTCTTTTCATTCTTTTACGTACCTTTTAAACTTAGTTCACTTGGTACAAAGTTGCTTTATTCCTTAATAAGTCTTGAGTTCAAGTCTTATTAAGTTCTGTTGCTAAATTTCTGTGGTGGTAGGTCACTGATGTTGTTGTCGGAGAAACCACAGTATCGAAATGACCAATTCCATGTTTCTGATCCATATCAGGATTCATCATCAGGACAATGTCAAATGTGGAGAGAATGAGAATCATTGATAAATACTGGAACTGTGTAGAAGAAAAGAAAGATCTAATGTCGACCTGGGTGGGAAGCTAGGGTTTGCTAGGTTAAATTTTTTTAAATTTGTGCAGAATTATTATAAGGTATTAAAATTTTTTTATTTAAATATATTTATAAAAACCATAGCTTTTAAAAATTTTACATTTGCTTGAAGTTTTTAAGAATTTTTACTTTATAAATTATAAAGAGTTAAGTTTATTAAAAAGCCTTAATACAACAATATTAAGTCTTTTAAAAAAAAATTAAAAACCTAAGGAAAGAGATATTGCTATAAATTAAGAAACTGAATTTTTTTTTACTTAATTATTAAATAAGTTTAAGGTGTAGTCATAGATAGTCCTAAAGTAATCTTAAGTTAAAGGTCTAAATCATTAAAATTGTTAAAATTGTTTATTGCTTATAGAAAGTTTATAGAAAGTTAATAATGATAATGATATTTTTGTTTTTATTTTTATTTTAAAATTATAAATATTGATGTGTCTTAAATCATTAAAATTGTTAAAATTCTCTAATGCTTATAAAAAGTTAATAATAATTATATTTTTATTTTTATTTTTAATCTAACATAATAATTATAAATTTTTTAGGTCAAATTTAAGAACTAGGAATGAGGTCTATGGGTCAAGGAGAAAAGGTCTTAAAAAAGTTAATTTTAACTTTATTTTTATTTTTATTTGATTTTTAATTTTTATTCTTAATATAATTTAATTTGATTTGTAATTTTTATTTTTAAAATAATTTAAATTTTTATGAATTAATGTGTTTGTAATTTTGGTCTTATTTATGGTAGGAGGTCTTAAGAAGAAAGGAGAAGGGCTTGAATGAGGGAAAAGGGTACAGGGGAAAAAATTTAGGATCAAGAGGACCAAAGTCAAGGGACAAAATGAGGGGGGAAATTGCCTTTCTGATTAAGAATAGAGGGAAGCCAACTAGTGCTCACGTCGAGGCCACCATCCCTATTTAGATTGTGTGGAAGTTTGATAATTTCTAAGGCTTCTCTGAATTTTCTTTTGAAATAGTGGTCTTCTTTTGCGAGGATTATGGTGTCTTCTAGGCAAATGTGATGTTTGGTTTTGGCAACATGTTCCACAAGGGCTGAGGAATGGATATATTCTTTTCTAATGTCTGCCCCATGTTCCTTTAACCGTGTGTGGAAAGAACACCTTGTCTCACCTATATAGATAATCTTGCAAGAGCAAGGGATCTTATAAACCCCTCTGAATTGTGTATGATCAATAGGATCTTTAACATATCTCATTCTCTTCTTAATGGTCTCTAAGGGTTTGAACGAGGTCGTAATGTTGTTTTTATTAAGAATTCTAGAGATCTTATCCATCACCCCTTGTATATAAGGTAAGTAGGCCCGTGGGTTGGTGGTGGTCTTGTTATCAGAGGTTTTCAAACTTGTGAGGCTCTTGTTGTGGGTTTTGCCAAGGGTCTTCATGATGAAATTGGGTTTGTAACCTATGTTTGTGAAGACTTCTTTGAGGTGGTATTTCTCCTTTTCAATATGTTCTGAATCTGCGGTCCTAGAGGCTCTCACTGCCAGGGTGTTGAGAACTCCTATATTTTGGGAAGGATGGTGGTGGGAGTCTGTGTGGAGGTAGCTATCTGTGTGAGTCTTTTTATGGAATACCTCATGTCCAAGAGTGCCATCTTCTTTTCTAGTAAGGAGCACATCTAGAAATGGGATGCTCCCGTTCTCCTTAAGCTGCTTTTTAGTGCATGCAATTTCTATTTTCAAGTTACTTTATTGTAAAAGTGCATCTTACATAAATAAGATAAAATAAAAAGTGAGTCACTTAAGTCTTTTCATTTATTGTCGCACTATTTAAAAGTAACATTATTGTAAAAGTGAACATCACTTGTTCTACAAAAGTGATTCACTTAAAAGCAACTTTATTGTAAAGTGATTGTCAAAGGTTGATCTTGGGAAGAGGGAGGTTCTTTTTTTAGTTGGTCAAGTTAATATCTGCCATGTCACTATTGAGGACATCTTCAACAATTTTTTTTATCAAGCATAACTTCATCATCCAGAATCAGTTTTCAGTGCCGTTTTTTAAAACCGCATATTTTTTCGAGCTCTTTGCATCTAGACAGTTAGTTTCTGTTCTTTCAGCCATTATTTTATAGTATGGCCACCCCTTGTGATATTATACTTACAATTTCTAACTATTTCTCATGGAAATCTCGTATGGAGGATGTTCTGCAAAGTAGGGGACTTTTCAGGATAATCTCAAGGAAAGAAACAGAACCCACTGATGATGATAAGAAAATTAAATGGGCAAATAGATGTGATGAAGCTCGTGGATTGATTGAGATGTCAATCTCTACTGATTTGCGATTCCACATATCTGGAATTGATGAACCTGATATAGCTTGAGAAAAGTTGAAATCTGTGTTTGGTAAACACAATGAAATTCGGGGTCATTAACTTGAGAATGAGTTGATTTCCTTGAATCCAAATGATTTTTCATGCATTCAAGACTATTTATCTAAGTATAAAACTCTTAAACTCTTATGTGTAGAATGCAAGATTAAGAAATAAGATAAACTCATTCATCTTGGAATAATTAACAATGCAGATACATCTAGGAAAGCCTTATTGTCCCAATAGAAATAAAAGTCCAAGCCTCCCAAGAAACAGAATTTTCGCAATAATAAGCCAAACAACAAGGGTCCCAAACCCTCTCAGTCAGCTCCTTCTTTAAAAAATGACAAAGGATCCAAGCCAAAAGGAAAGAAGACTGAGCGTTATTGCAATTTTTGTGGCAAAGATAATCATGATGAATCTAAGTGTTTCAAGAAGATAGTAGCCTTGGAAACAACAATGAAGAAGCACCACATCAGCCTAGATTCATCTTCAGAATCTACCTCTCATGGACATGCACTTTGTGCTTCTGGTTATTCTTATACTGCATCTTCTTCTTCTACTTCAAATGAGTGGCTCATTGATTCTATAGCATCTTATCATATGGCTAAGGATCAAGCCATCTTTTCGACTATGCATGAATGTAACACCAAGCAAATATTTGTTGGTGATGATAGATCTCTAAGTGTTGTAGGATCTGGAACAGTTCCAGTAGAAAATGGTCATTTCAGTGATGTACTATGTGTTCCAAAAATTCCTGCAATTTGTTATCAGTCTATCAAATTACTCATTCATGTGAAGGTAAAATTGTGACGTTTACACCTCACCAAGCTATAATATTCAAGGATTTTAAAAATCCTCAAAATGTCCTTGCTACTAGAACTATTGATGATATTACCAGGTTGTACAAATTTAACAACTTTGATTTATCACCTTTTCCTTCATTTTTTGTTGCTCATAGTGATAACTTGAGCAAAATTTGGCATGTGCGATTTGGTCACTTAAATTATTGCTCATTGCAACAACTATGTAAAGACAATATGGTGAATAGTCTTCCGATGGTATCTTGCAAGGATGGTGTTTGTTCCAGTTGTGTACTCGAAAAACATCATTGAGACAGTTTTGACAAACATGCCTCTTGGCACACCTTGGTTCCCTTGGAGCTTGTGCATAGTGACTTGTGTAGCCCTCTTCCATCTGCATCCTTTTCTGGTTTCAAATATTTCTTAACTTTCATTGATGACTACTCCAGATGCACTTGGGTTTACTTCCTAAAACTTAAGAGAGAAGTATTTAACATGTTCTTGGCCTACAAGGCCATTGTTGAGAAACAATCTGGTCATCAAATTATTAAGTTAAGATCTGAAAATGGAGGAGAATATGTTAACAACAAGTTCACTACTTTCTGCACTGAACAAGGAATCCAACAACAACACACTGTTCCATATACACCACAACAAAATGGTATAGCTGAACGGAATAACCGCACTTTAAAAGAAATGGCTAATTGTATGATCCAATCTAAGGGACTAAGTTTTCAATATTGGGCTAGGCCATCAATTGTGCAAATTACATAGTTAATCGCACACCCACTAAATTTTTACAAGGTATAACACCGGAAGAAGCATGGAGTAAAATTAAACAAGATGTAAGTCACTTTCATGTGTTTGGTTGTGAAGCATGGGCTCACATTCTAGATGAAAAACGAAAAGCATTGCAGCCTAAAAGTGAAAAGTGCATATTTGTTGGATATTTTGAAGATGTAAAAGGTTATAGACTTCTTCAGCCCCATTCACATGATATAATCATTACAAGAGATGTTAAATTTAATGAAAATATCTTAGCTTGCGAGCCTAATTTGGCGAGTGTGCCATCCTTGGCCTGCGAGCTTGATTCGGCGATTGTGCCTTTTTCTTCTTCTTCCAACTTCCTTGACAGGTTTTCAACTCCAGTTTATGATGATGACAGTGAGGATGAAAATCCACCTTTGCATGTTCATGTTCCTCCAATTGCACCAACACCAATGCTTCCTCGATGGGTCCGTTCAACATGTGAAGCAGCTGGTGATATTGCCGGTGATCCTAGAGATCAACATCAAACACGTTCTCAATTTCAGTGAGCCTCTTCTCTTTTGGCTCAAGTTTTTGAGAATCATGATCCAGAAACTTTTGCAGAAGCTTCAGGAAATCCAAATTGGGATGCAGCTATGGATTAAGAATATCATTCCTTAATGGTGAATGATACTTGGGATTTTGTTCCTCTTCCAAAAGGAAGAAAACTTGTCAGATGTAAATGGGTCTACAAAACTAAGTATGCATCAGATGGAAATGTTGAAAGACTTAAGGCAAGGTTAGTTTCCAAAGGTTTTTCCCAAGTTGAAGGGATTGACTACAATGAAACCTTTGCTCCTGTTGCAAAAATGAATTCCATCCTCCTTGTTCTTTCCCTTGCAGCCTTACATAACTGGGAAGTCCATCAAATGGATTTCAAGTCTGCCTTTTTACATGGTGATTTATAGGAGGAAATTTACATGGAACAACCTCCTAGATATGTTCAAGATAACTCTAGCCTTGTCTGTCTCCTTAAGAAATCCTTATATGGCCTTAAGCGAGCTTCTAGAGCTTGGTATGCCAAAATGGATAGCTTTCTCCTTGACACTAGTTTTTCTAGATGTCATTCTAACCCCAATGTCTATACCAAGAAAGTAGGAAACCATCTCATCATACTTGTTCTTTATGTTGATGATCTTATCCCTACTGGTAGTGACCCTAAACTTATAACCCATGTGAAATCTAGTCTTAAGCAAAATTTCAAAATGTCAGAATAAGGACATTTGCAGTATTTTCTTGGTCTCCAAGTCTTACAAACCAAAGAAAGAATCTTTCTTTCCTAGTCTAAGTATGCTTGTGACCTTCTTCGTCGCTTCCACATGGAAGATTGTAAACCAGCCCCTTCTCCCTTCCAGTCTGGAGTCAAATTTTCTGCCACTTGTACTTCCCCTGAAGTAGATGCCACCTTGTGTCGTCAGCTTGTTGGTAGTATTTTATACTTGACTCATTCTTGTCCTTAACTTTCCTTTGTCGTTGGTCGTGTTTTCCATTATATGCAAACTCCTCATGAAAGTCACTGGAAAGCAGAAAAAATAATACTTCAATATATTCGAGGTACAATTCAGTTTGGGATTCATTACAGTACAGGGGGGGAACCTTTGTTGGTTGGTTTCACTGATTCAGATTGGGTCAATGATCCTGATGATCGAAAATCTACTGCAGGTTATGTTTTCAGTCTAGGATCTAGACCTGTCACTTGGGCTTGTAAGAAACAACAAGCTCTTTCTCTTTCTTCAGTAGAAGTAGAATATCGAGCCGTAGTTAATGTCAATCAGGAAGCTTTATGGCTTCGACAGATCCTTTCAGAGTTTGGATTCGAGCAGCAACAACCTACTCCACTTTGGTGCGACAATCAAAGTGCCATCAAGCTTGCCAAAGATCCAGTTCTACATCAGCGCAGCAAACACATTGAGATACACATGCACTTCATCAAAAATCTTATTCATGATTGTGTTATTGAAGTGCTCTATTGCCCTACAGATGATCAAGTTGCAGACATCTTCACCAAGTCTCTGAAAAAAGCGAAGTTTTATAAACTTTGGTCTATGTTAGGAGTTCAGGAATGTGTCCTTAAGGGGGGGTAGGCTCTAATGCCTCCTTCCTTCTCCTAATAGTGTCACTTTTGTAAATCCTTCAATCCTATCCCAAGTTGTTCTTAAGGGGGAATGTTAGGATATTTAGACACTTAGGAGTTAGTTAAGATCAACTTGTGTAATATATTCGTTAGGTAAAAGTGTGTTTCTTTAGTATGCATTAGTATGCATTTGTAAATATTCTAATCTGACGATCACGATATGTTCTAGACATAGAGTGATCTGATAGTTCAACTTCTCTTAGATCATACCTACCATTGATCCATGGCTTAACACCCGATTGGTCCATGATCTCTATTTAAAAAGCATGGAGGGTCCTTGGCTAGTTGATCGATTATGAGAAGCTCATGTAACTTTCTTTTTTTTGCATAATAAATTGCTCCAAGTAGCTATTTGGCTGGGGTCGTGGATTGTTTCTCTATTGAGGGTTTTAACCACGTGACAAACATCGATGTAGAACCGTCAATAAGACAATAATAATGGGGAGTGCCATGGCTACTCCTATGTAAAAAAAGAAATACATGTAGAAGTACCAAGTGTCATGCAACACTACAACAAATGATATAATAATTACAACATAAAAAATGCCAAACCAATAGTAGATAATATATATTTCTCTATGAAATAAAGAAGGAACTTTCAAAGGTTTTGGCTCCAACATCAATAAAGAAAACAATTTTTTTTCCCTAATAATATAGCATGGATTATTTCGTGCATTTCATTATAAAAAATTGTCCTTTTGGATCCAACATCATGAAGTAGCTTCTAGAGTTCTTACAACTTTTTGAATTGCCTTATTTGTCACTCTTGGAGAAGCCTTCCTTGAAGCCTATACAATTGCATTATCGACAAAGAACACCTACATCGAAAAATGATATCCCCCTTCAAACACTCTCTGGACTAACATATGAAGGAAAATGGGAAAACAAAAGACACACAAATTCAAGTGCATATCAGCTCAACATGCTACAAGTATAGTCAAGATAAAGACTCTACTCCAAATTCCAAATACAAGAAAAGAGGCAATACCTCATCTTTTTTTATCAATCAATTCTTTCACAAAGGAATCAACTTCAATAACATTTTGTGTAGCAAGAGCTAACCAAGGCTTGACTTCACTGTCAAGCTTTGTTTCATTTTCCAAATTGATGGCCCTGTGCATGAGGGAGCAAGAAGTAGAGAACTATTTTATCTACAAGCAGACCAACAATTATGTTACAAATATAACAACAACATTTGAAAGAAGCATTAATTGTCAATGCTAATAAAAAGGAAACTGCTTTCATATATACCTTTCCCAACTGTGATCTCAAGGCTTTCCAAAACACTTAATGATGCATCCAAATCAGTGGTCCAAATATCTCAACCATAAACTACTTTGTTAGTTGGGAATCTAACCTCATTGATGAGGTTGAGAGTCAGTGTTCCACGCACAAGAAGAAGCCCAATAGAAGAGATACCCTTAAAGGAAGCAATGGTCCTGTAAAGAGCAAAGTTTCACAGCATAAGATGTAGAGCAAATATGAAATCAATTCTTCTAATAATAAAATACAAGAATAAGGAAGACTTAAATAAATTCATAAAAGCAAATAAGGCAGGCTCTTACTTGTAAGTCTCACCAGGTATATCAACAAAATAAGTTTCTATGAGAAGATTGACACTAAGGATGCTCTTTCCAAGTAAGAGTATGCCTTCATAAAATCCTCCAATTGATGAGCATCAATTTCCATTACAAGAAACAATTCATCGAACTAAACCCATGTCGCACCAGCTGCCCCACACCCGGACATAGCTTCCATTTGAAAAAGAATTATTTTATGAATGATACATGTTATTGAGGATGATAATAATACTAGTGTATTTCAGATTTATTTATAAATGTTATCCAACTAAATACAAAGAATAAAAAAAGGAATTGTAGTTAGAGGCATAGAATCACTAGATCAACCTCCATATTTGGATTTTTCTCTTCAACATATTGACCTTTCAAAGGAAAAAATAAACTCATATCAACAAAAAAGTGAGGTAGAGATGTTGTACGAAAACTGATAGGAATATGGAAAGGAAACAACCTTGTTACTCAAATTAACATAGAATAGAAACAATACATTTTCTTCATTTGTCCAACATTAGTCCAATAAAAGGGAGTCACAATGGTTATCCAATATGTACAATCATTTTACTAGTTTCTATTTAGGAACTAATAATTTAGACATGATTGTTCAACTATTACTAATAGACATCAATGCCCCATGTGTAGTTTGTAATATGTATGACTATATCAGGTGGCTTTCTGTTGAGGTATCTCTTAAAGATCCATGCCTTATCTGTCCCTTTAGGAAGATTATGAATGCAAATTTATCCACTTTCCATTCCATTGTCTTGTATTAGAGTTGTGAATTGGGATGCAACTAGAAGAAGAAACATGGAGCAAATTTTTCAATATCTCATTGTTATTTTATCTTAGCAACAACCATCTTCCTATTAAACTTCAGAAATAAATATTCCAAATAGTTTGACTCATTAAACAAGCTCCATGTAATAAAGGGGGGTTCCAAATTTAAACTCTGATAAACTATCAGTGAGGATCATGAATGTGACCCATCTTATGTAGTATGTTGAAGACTTGATATTAATAACAGTACAAAACCTTAATTTTAGAACAGAGAAGCAATTGCTTCTGAGCAAAAATTTAGTTCATATTTGATGGAAAATATTGAAGAGGCATCAACCAACATTCTTCATGACATGAATTAACCATTTGGCATAATTTGCAGTCATGATATGCCCAATTTAACCAAAATGAAGAATAGCCAACAAAATAGAAATTCAAACCACAAAACATCCAAATTTCCAAAATAGAACAAGTCTATATGCACCAAATATAAAATAGAGAAAATATAAACCTCGACATTTCTTCAATTGAGAGTCGAGACAAAATCTACAAATATGCATTCATCCATCACCAAACAATCTAAACACAAAAAGCACACTTTTTCCCCATTATCAGGGGATCTGGTTTGAAACAAAAAACACATTGTAAAGATCACCACAAAAGATCCAGAAATTGTCGAGTTACACATTCAAATGCCAAAACTGCAGGAAACAAATGCCAATTCTAATTACTATGCAATTACGCTAAACCAATATGTATTTATGAACTCACCAAATGATCCACGTACACCATCCACTGACTTTCTTCCTGCTTACAATTGTGGCACGTTGTTCAATACTCCTTTGTATAAAAAATATTACAGAGATTATTACCATTCACAGCAGAAAGCCTCCCATCAATCAACATAACATAGCATGAATTCCAAACCATTAATATGCCCAACAATTTAATAAATCAATAGACTTGTATGCAAACTTATCAAATAACAATAAGATACCTAAAATTACTTATATAAGTTATTTTTAAAATATGATTTATATACATTCACAGTAATTTCACATTATGCTTTACAACAAGAAATATTTTAATCACTTGTGTTTACTACTAAGCTTAATTTTCAAAAAATGTAACCATGTAAAAAGGAAGATCTACCTCAATGTTTAATCGCTAATATTTCCCATCTGGACACCTTTTGGAAACAACTCTACAAATTTGTTGCACTTTCATATCGGAATGTCAATAAGGTTTAAAAGAGTGATGAATTCTTTCACATTATGCCCCTATCATTTCAGCAAACCTTTATGACAGACAAAAAAAAAAAAAAATCTTATTTGCAAAAGTTAATCTAAGTATAAAATAACTCTGAAGCTTGGCAGTAAAATACAATAGAAATTTTAAAATAATTAACCTCATAATTGATGTTGTTGGAACTTGGAAGGTGTGAAATAAGGATCACCTTCTTAAGATACTGACCAAGCCATGCTAAGAGAAATCCAGTCCAAATAGGTGAAATGGGGTATGGAGAATTTCACAAATAATCTCTAGCTTCTTATGTCGCTTGGTTAGAGCATTGTCCCCAATTAGAAAACATAACTATTTACCCTCATTAGGGACTAGGGTTACAAGTCCAACTAGTGAAGCTCCTTCAATCAATAGAGACACTCCAGTCAACACTAGCATCACCAAATATCAGTGTATATAGATTGATTATCAGCCCATAATGTTTAATTCATTATGCGCTTTGATTTAGACCTTCTCCCTACACTGGTCTTACCAGCTTGATCAATTCCACTAGTGTCTAGTGTACTTTGACTGTTAGGGGAGCAAATAGCAGGGATATTTTGTGTATGGAATCCCAAAAGAAAAAAAAAATTATGTTAATTGGCCCATTATGGAGGGCGAGAAAAAAAATAAGATATATTAGTAATAGGGTTTTTCCAGTCGGATAATGTGGAAATAGAATTTAAGGCCATCATTTTGACCTTGCTGATACAAAATAAAACTGTAATAAGTTTTGCAAAATTAACACAACTTACGCTTATTTTTTTAATATGTAATTAAAGAGAAACCAATGCAATAAAATCCATAATAATACCCGAGTTCGAATCGTTTAGCCACCCGTACATAGACTTGTCATCCCTAAATAAGCCCCTCGGCTGCGCCATTTTCACCCTTTGAAAAGAAAATCTGCCCCTTAAGCAAACCAGCCGGCAGGATGAACATGGCATTAAAAGATAATGAAAAATTAAAGCTCAAAGTTCATGGCCAAATGCAGAGATAATAACAACTCAAAAAACTAGAGAAGGTTTTCGAATAAATTCAGCATCTTGTGCATTTGACCCCCAAAAATCGCCAAATAAATGCTTGCAAATTGTAGAATTCTCTTAGGAAAATCAAAATCAGGAGACGATTTAAAAAGATAAGACAAAAATTTCATGGGTTTTAGACAAAAAAACGAAAAAGTGGAGACAAGACCAAACTTACTAGAGGCGAGAAACAGAGGTGTTGAACAATTTACAGATCACGAAGACCATATCACAACCAGTAATAAAATCAGTTTTATCGATCGCTTTCGTTATTACAAGACCAAAATTGCTCCAAGAGGAAATTTATGTCATGTTCTTGCATTGGTGACTAAAGTCATAAAAAATGTCTTTAGATCTTAGAAAAGATTTAAAAATGAAATCTAGTTTCTGCTTTTATTTTATCCTTGCAAATTCCTATATCTCAAACAATATACAATAACTATAAGAAGAAAAATGTACAATTTAATTAGTGCACTAATTTGTCAACTCTGGCCAACTTATTCAGGAAGTTGGGTTTGAGTGGAAACTTGTTACAATAAGGGTAGCAAGATGTTTTATAGTTCAGTATGGGAGAGATGATGTCATCTAAAATATGGGTACTGCTAACATGGCTTTAGACTTAACAGAAAGAGCAAGGCAAAACTTGACTTTTTCCATTTTGATTTTATTATGATTTTTTCCATTTTGTAAATTTTATCATAAAATCTTTGTTGCAATCGCTGAAAGTACAATTTTGATTGTTAAATTCAATGTCTCCACTGTATAAATGGATTTAACACCCAATACTCCTCTTACAACTTGATTTCCCTCCTCTTACAACTTGATTTCCCCATGTTGACCTTTGATATATACAATTCCAATAATACAAAAACTACTTATGATCCAATTTTACATGAAAATGGTATTTACCCTCCCCCATCATCCCATTATGTAGAATCATTTAGACTACTGAAAAACTATTTCTTACCTTCAAATTTAATCGAGGGTATGTGAAGAAGTAATATGAAAATGGTATTTACCCTCCCCATCATCCCATTATGTAGAATCATTTAGACTACTGAAAAACTATTTCTTACCTTCAAATTTAATCGAGGGTATGTGAAGAAGTAATAAACAACAAACAAACAAAACTTCTGGAAAGAGCTTCCAATCTAAGTCAGAAGTTTATGAGATTGGACTGCTTTCGGCATTATTAGTTGGTTCACCTGGCCTTCGCTCTCTTCTTTGGTAGGGGAATCCCATAATAAATCTGGTGTTCCTCCAATCCTTCCAAACCTTAGGTTGGCTAAATACGAATTGTCATCTTGTTTATCTCCTTTCAAAATGGTAAGTAAAATCCATTTCCCTAAATCTGGTAGCAGAATGGCATCTGATATTTATTCTTCGTGTTTGTTCTAACATTACTGCTGGTGTGATTTGTCTATCGGTTTATCTTAGCATGATTCTGCTGCAACTTTTGAGGACTTTTAAGACAATAATCCAACAAGACGTTTAGAAACAGTTCAAATAACAAACCCTCTGCCTTCTTGGTAGAATTAAATTTTTCTCCTTTAACTGGGAAGTTGCCATCGCACTGCAACATCAGTATTTCCTATCTCTGACTTCCATTGCATTGCAACCAGCAATGGTTGTATGACAAGCATATCTCTTAATTCTTTACAGATCTAAAATGGCTTGGACTGGTTTGTAAGAAACGTCCCAGAATAAGAGTTTGTGTGAACAAACAATTTCCACAGGGCTTCTCTTAATTAACCAAAGAGCTCTAGGATTGGGAAATGACAATATCTGTTTTCTAATCATTTTGTGTCGACTCTATTTTCCAAGACTTACTGATATTATGGAAGATGTTACCCTAAGCGAAAATTTTAGGGATGAAGCTTTCTTTTATTTGTCCACAGAGTAATGGGTATTGGGTATTTTCGGACAGAACAGGGGTTTTCCTGTAGAACTTAAAACTATCCATTTTATTCCTAATCTGATGGGATACTCACTTCGACATCAACGAATTTGATTCTCTCACAAACACCCGATACTCCAGTTCAGATTTAATACCCAACCATGGACTTGTTGTCCTTTTTCTAAGTCTCCAATATTGGCACATGTGCTTAGAATGCTAGCAAAGTAAATCCAGCCTTCTTGCAAACCCCATGATGGGCGTATCCTGAGATTAAATAATTCCATGATATCTGAGATCATATCTCACTCAAGAATTTTGTCAGATAGTTGTCGTGCATCCCTCAAACTGCCACATTCGGAAATCGACCTACAACCTCTTGTTCAACTTGAATATCTGCAAAATAAAACAGTTCATACATCCTTAATCAACACCAAATTAGAAAATCAAACAACCAAAAAACATACTAATGGATTGGGCCCTGTTACTAACTAATGGGATAGTACCTGTCACTGATGGGTGATTCTTCGGCATTGGGAAGGCAGCGCTATTGGTGAAAGAGGCCAGGCATGGGGAGGCACCACTTTTATTGCTATGTTGCACAAGTTTCTGGAACGCGGGTACGTTGGGTACACCCACACGAGTATCGGATACAGCTAGAAGCTTCGCCCAAATTTGCAGGAAATGTAGGATTGGGGAGCGGCAATAATATAAATTAATTTAAAAAAAAGTTAAAAAAACATAATTGATTAATTTCATAGCTTAAACTATTTTATCCTCTTAATCCTCTAGTAGTGTCATGCAATTCATTCTTTTTAAATTTGCTCACTCCTCTAAGTCCACATTATATAAATCTCATTGTACGAGTTTGTAAAGGCAGGTTGCATATATGTGTACGAAGCCCCAATAACTTCATAAATCATAAGATTCTATATTTTTCTAATTCATTGTTCCAACTCCATCTATATTATTGCTCATAAGAGTGCTTAGTCTTATAGTATTGCTCCTAATAGTGCTTAGTCTTTGAAGTTCGGGTGCCTCTGCATTTTTTTATTATTGTAACTACTACTTCTAATGTGAATGAACTTGATTGTTTTAAGTTCAACTAACAAACTTTCAATTTTTTTGGTATCTTGAGTTTGATATGGTTTATGATCGTGAATTGCTATATCAGTCAGTATGAGTAACATATGCTAGCTATAATCATTTGAGATATGAATTAAAGTTGTTCAATATCTTAGTATTGTAAAAGATCCATTTGTATTCACTTAAGTACACTTGCAACCTAAGTCACCTGACACGGGGACACGAGACACGAAGGAAACGAAAATACGAGAGTCCGACACGGACACGGTGACCCCCGAAATCAGGACACATAGGACACGTTTTACACACACACACACACACACACACACACACACACACACATATATATTGAAATATATTAAAATTTAAAAATATAGACATATAGATCCAAAAATCTTTAGAAACTAGAACATTTACAAATATTCAATAGAAATTAGAATAAAAACACATTAATGATTACACATTTGTCATTCACAAATCACAATGAGAGTCGAGACACATAGATGCATGTTAGAACCATATTTCTCATTAAGTCATCAAAATCAAAATGTATACATATATGTCGGAATGCCACTGGGCACTGACAAATGCCAAATAGACTAATAGTAAATACAAAAAGGGGTAGATCAAGATGGGAGAATCCCATATGTAAGTAGTCCTCCTCCATGCCTGAATCAACATACTCATCACTGCCACTGCATTGATCCTCATCCTCCTCCCCCTCCTCCTCCTCTCTGCCCATCTGACGATCTGCATCTACTGCTATGGAGGATGACCCCTCTATACGATCACTATCGTCAAAAGTGACCGGCTCTAGCAATGGATCATTAAGATCCATGTTGGCTAATGCCAACTCAGTACTGTTATCCAAATCCATATCATCAAGAAAGACATCCCACATCTTTGTCTTTCCCTTCACCCACTCCTTCCTCTTCCTGTAAATAAGACGAAGGTTGGAGTGCACATACACCATCGACTCTGCCCTGGATTGCTCAAGCCTGCTCTTCTTCACACTGTACAAGTTCCCATATGTGCTCCAATTCCTCTCACAACAAGAGGATGATGTAACTTGAGAGATGACACTCAAGGCTAACTTCTGTAGAATAGGGGATTTTTCCCCATGAGTTTCCCACCAAGCATAGGGTTTCTTACCCCCCCCCTATCTCTAAGCACATCATACCCTCCAAATCTCCTAATGCCAGTGGAAAAATCTACAAAGCCGTCCTCCGCCTCCTCAAGCATGTCTCTATCCTGAAATAGTCGTCTAAGTGCTATCTTCCTCCCATGTGCAATCTCTGCATCCATGTGAGGAGGGACTTTGTGTGAGGCCCCTGATCCACCAGTGAGCCACTCCTGAGTGTAGAACTTGGGGTTCAAGGAGTGGGCCAAGCAATGCAAAGGTGTGCAATTCTTATCCCACCTGGAGATAAGAATATCTCAGATGATGGTCCATAAGTTCTCTGCTGATGTCTCATACTCGCGACATTCATTCTCCATGACAATGGACCTCATGGACTCAATCATGGAATCCCACCCCTCATAAACCTCTGCTAGGATGGGCTGGTCCATGTCTGCAAACCGCAACAAAGAAATGATTGGCTCCATGATCTTAATGCTAAGATCTACCATGTCCCACCAACCATCATCTAACACCATTTCCTTCATCGTTTGTGAAGCAGCCTGATTCGTCTTTCTCCAAAAAGCCCAAAACTTTGAAATCACCATGGACCTAAGAGCGGTTTTGACCTCCCTCAACCTCTTGAGCATGATGAATAAGGAAGCAAACCGAGTATCTGCAATCTTCAACAATGAAAGTTGTGTGTACTGTTTGTAGATGGTGAGGGTATTTGTGTGGTTTTGTACAAAGTTATGGATATGGCGAGCATCCTCAATACGGTTTCCAATCCATGTCACATTCGAAGCAATGGCTTTCAATGCTAAATTCAAGGAATGGACAATGCAAGGTGTCCAAAAAACCTGTAAAAGCAATAAAAGCATGTATCAATGACTCTACAACACTAACATTGCAATGACCAAATTCAAACAATGAGCAAATTAGAAATGAAAGGTGTCCAAAATGAACATACTTGTGGATATTTAGCTTCCACAATCATGCCAGCAGCCTTGCAAATAGGTGCATTGTCCGTGATGATTTATACACACGAATCAACACCTACTTCTTCAATGGTTTTGATGAATAAATCACCCATAAATTGTGCATCCTTGTATTTCCCAAGAGCATCCACCGCTTTCAAGAACAACGGTCCATTTTGGAAGATACCATGAAATTGATGAGTGGATGGCATGTAGGATCCCTCCATCCATCAGAAACAATACTCACACCGCATGAGGGCCATGTTGTTTTAATTGGCTCAAGGATTTTATCTACCTCCTTCTTTGCTTTAACCAACAATGTGGTTCTAAGCTTCTCTAAACTAGGAGGAACATAACCACTTGGAGCTCATTCCAAAATAGTTCGAACCGTCTCAAAATACAATGGTGACCATGCAACATTGAATGAGATGAAGTTGAAGTAGAAGAAAAATGCAATGGTAAGGTCTACCTCTTCTCGCGCCTCTTGTTGGAAAATCCTATCCATTGGACCACCTGTAGATTGCCTCTTTCTTGTTTGATAAGTATCCCCACGCCCATGAATGCTAGGTGGAAATGGAGTCTTGGTGCTAGAGGACTTCCTCAAAAATGGAAGAGGATCATCCTCTTTTTTCTTGCTTGCTGATGCCACCTTCCCTTTTAGAATAATCCGTCGGGATTATTGTAAATAAATAATAAATAGGAATATGAATAGATAGGAAGGTGAAAAGGCTGGTTCTCAACCGCCATTGTAATGTATAAATATTTGCTTTGGTAAGGGAATAATATGAAACGGGAGTTATTACCAACAAGTGGTATCAGAGCTTGGCTTCCTGCCTGCCATAACTCCTGCCTGTTGCCAGTCTGCCCATTCCTGGCATTCTGCTTACCAGTCCATTGCCAGACTGCTCCATCAGTCTGCCAATCGAGTCGCATGCAGTGTATGCGTTACTCCTCCTGCCTGCGTTTTCTGCTCATAATTTTGATGTATACCTAACCCTAAGTCTGAATCTGTATAAGCTGCGATCTCTGCGTTGTGTATTATTCCATAAGCTAGGTAACCTACGTGTGATATACACTACCATTTAGATCGAATCTCAGACTAAGCCCACCAGCTGGAAGCCTGGAACTAGCCTTAGTTTTGGCTGTGAGGACTATCTAGAACTCGCTGAGAGAAATAAAGTTGCAACCACTCGTTGATTCAAAACCCTAATTTCTGAGAGCATATTGCTGTTGCGACCCATTCACTTTCATGTTGTGAGAGTTGCGACTCCTGGAGTTACCTGTGTATAGTATTGCCGCGACCTGTTTGTTGTAGATATTGTAGAAATGTGAGAGCTGAATATTGGAGTTTGAAGCTCACTCCTTTAATGCTGCGTGAACACACTCCTTTCTTGCTGCAAGTGACTGAATGTGGAGCTACGATTGGGTGAAGAAGCTCGCGCCTGAATGTGGAGCTTTGATTTTGAATGTATTGGAGCTGTGAGTTTATATAAGCTGCATATTGAAATATGCATTGAGATAGTATTCAATATTTTGCCTGAGAACAATCCAGAACTTGCTGGAGAAAAGCGCAGAACTGTCATATGGCCACCTCAAGACCTCCGTATGGAACGTAACTGCAAAATATATTGACTGACAAATATTTCTCAGATTCCTAACCCTAATTTCTGTGCTGCGACCTGCGTGGAGAAGAGACTGCTGTTGTGGAGCCTAAGAGCCTGCGTTGGAGATTAATACACTCCGTATGTTGAATGCATTGTACTTCCAGCACAAGAGCACCACCTCTCTTGGTTCGAGTTTGAGAGAGTTGAAGAATTTTGTGAAGACTGCGCACTATTGTTGCGTTCTGGAGAATTGTATGTGGATAATTCTGATATATGTTGCAGACTGAGCATGAGCCTGAAGCTGCCTGGAGACTGATATATATTAAATACCGAGCCTGAAGCTGCGATGAGGAATGAGAGAATTCTGATATATGTTGCAGACCGAGCCTGAGCCTAAAGCTACTTGGAGACTGATATATATTAAATACCGAGCCTGAAGCTGCGATGAGGAATGAGAGAATTCTGATATATGTTGCAGACCGAGCCTGAGCCTGAAGCTGCCTGGAGAATTGTACGTGGAGATTCACGCTGCCTGAAGCTGACTGAGTATTGTGCATGAAGAGATTACTGCCTGCAGATTGCTGCTTGCCTGAAAGCTGTGTATGTATGTGAAGACAACACTCCACACACTTATGTGGAGACATGTGTCATATCACTGGCATATTGAAAAGTATTTGCACTATGCATCTGTTTACTATATTTTTAAGAAGATTGTTATAAGCTTTTCAAAATCTTGGAGGTTGTAGAAAATTTGTCCACAACATTGTAAGCCTATTTGTTGCAATAGACTGCAAAACCAGAAACCCTACAGTGATTATTGGCATTCTGTCTGTGCATTTTAATGGATTTAAATAGGGTTTTGCTTACAAGAAATCATTGCAAAGATTGTTGGTGCATAAAAGAAATTATATTGTGAAGAAAAGTTGTAGCTGGTTGACCGTATTGAATTCCCAAAAAGGATTCACGAGTGGTCTAAGAAAGCTTGCAGCTATTGCTATAGCTGCTCCAAAAGAAGAAAAGTTGCAGAACCAGTCCACATCATTTAGACAATCACAATGGCAAGTTATAGTTATGATTGAGGTATCATTGTAATTTTTCATATGAAGATTTGAATTGTCCATGTAAACAACACTCTAAAGTAAATTACATGGAGGTGTGTTGAAAGAATTCTAATCCTGTGTTTCTTTGAGAGCTGTGCCTCTCCCTCACCATCACCTCTGTAAATCACCTTGGCAGAGACTGTAGACCTGCAAGGTTATTGTTTTTCTCTTTGTCATATCAAGTTTATTATTGTAAATTACACTAACAGTTGTAAAGATGCACTCTTTGGCATCTAGTATTGGTGCTGCCCTAGATGGCAAAGACCAATCCAAAGACCCTTCCAAGGGAGATTGCTGCAAAGAAAGAGGACAAGGAAGAAGAAATTTCAGAGGCAGAGGGGGCAGAAGCAAAAGATCAGACTTGCTGTGCAAGCGTTGTGGAAAGACTGGGCACACATCAGATCAGTGTTGGGCTTCATGGGACTCCATCAAAGACAAGCACAACCAAAAGAAAGATGACCAAGATGCTAGTAAATCTTCTGATTCTTGTATTGTTGCACATTGTAATCTTGGATTTAATGACATGACTTCTCTTTCATCTTATAAAGATTGTTGGCTGCTTGATACTGGTGCAACATCACACATGACATTTAGAAAAGACTGTTTTGAATAACTAAATGAAACAATAGATGGCATAGTTTACTTTGCAGATAAGTCAAGTATTAAACCAAAGGGAATGGGCACCATTTGACTGAAGATGCCTGGATTTCCTGATTTCTTGTTGAAGAACGTTCTCTATCTTCCAGAGTTGCAGAGAAGCTTGCTGTCCTTGGTGGAGATTTGG
>LPNX010874139.1:0-33234 GCA_001517045.1 Pseudotsuga menziesii | reverse complement strand
CCATCTTCGACATTGTTCCACAAATGATCAAGTTGCAGACATCTTCACCAAAGCGCTTGGACGAGAAAAGTTTGAAAGATTCAGAAACATGCTCGGTCTTATGAACACCCCTTCGGATTAAGAGGGGGATTGTTAGAATAATCCGTCGGGATTATTGTAAATAAATAATAAATAGGAAGGTGAAAAGGCTGGTTCTCAATCGCCATTGTAATGTATAAATAGTTGCTTTGGTAAGGGAATAATATGAATCGGGAGTTATTACCAACATTCCCTAAGCCAACATGATCCTCTCTTTCCATATCCCTCCTTTGGTTAACACTCACCGCTTTGCATGAAGAAATCCCACAAGAAGAAAGGGCCAACAAATGGCCCTTAACCCAAAAATATGTGCTCATGAACTCATGCTTGCAAAAATTGCATCTCCAAGACACATTGCCTCCCCCACCAAGCTTTGCCCCGAGCCCATCTTTCCTTGTCACATACTTCCACAAAGGGTATTTTTTTTCTTGGGCTTGTTGTCTTGCTAAAACAGGGTTAAATGGAGCCATAGAATGAGCTCCACTAGCAGCCAATGGAGCACTTGACGAAGGAGAAGAACTGCTTGTGCTTGGTGGAATAGGAGGCCCAGGCCGTAGATGGTGCATTTCTCCCTTTCCTTTTCCCTCTACCTCTTGCCCTAGCTGATTGAGACATTCATTTTCTTGTGTGATGGTTGAGCTTGCAATCCTCTCCACAAATCCACCAGAATGCGCTTGGAATCACTTGGAAACAATGGATAGCCTTCAAATATCCTTCAAAACTCCTTCACCTTCACATACAACTCACTCTCAAGTCTCAACCAATTGCTTCCTTGCAAATGACAAAAAGAAAGCCAAATTTTTTTTTTAAAGCAAACTCAGATGCCTTTTTTCGTGCTTTACGTGTCCTGTTTTTGGGATTCGTGTCTGAAAATCGAGGCATGCTCTCATTTTGCATCCGATTCGTTTTTGCAATGTGTCCCGAAAATGGATTCGACAGAAATTCAAATCAGACACAAATTCAGATCGAATCGTGTCCGATTTAATCCCCATGGGACATGAGGGGCCTCCAGGACGAATCTAGTTTCTTAGCTTGCAACATATATTTTGAGTGTGAATGGATCTAAACATTTAAGAGGTGTGGGACCTCTTTATTTATATAACCTTGAAAATAAAAAAATGACATTATTGATAGATTCAATTGAAATTTTTATTATTCATGATTTCTTGACATAATAAACTTCAATCATTCAATTGATTTTCAAAACTTTTCTTATGATTTTGGTCTCCACATCGTCGGGAGCTTATAGAAGCTCCCTGTCTGTTTGGGAGCTTCTGGAAGCTCCCAAACAGACAGGGAGCTTGTAGAAGCTCTTGGAAGCTCCCAAACAGACAAGGAGCTTCTACAAGCTCCCAATAAAAAAGGAGCGACAAAAGCAAGTTCCCAAAAATCTCCCGAAAAGCTCCCAAGTTCCCAAAGAATCTCCCATAAAAAAGGGGACGTTTCGTACCAGCTCCCAATCTGCTAGGAGTAGGGAAACGTCGAGTACGTGTTGCCAAAATCTAGGGAGCGATACATGTGCAACTATGTTTTTATTGAGAATAAATGTGCTCCCCATTTCTTTAATAGCGATCACTTGTAGATGGAGGATTTTTGGTAGAATGAAGATTTTTTAAATAACATCATTTGCTTATGAAATAATTCTAAGAAGTGGAACTTTCCATCTGGAAAAAATAGAAACGAGTATTCATGAAAGTAAATATCAGTGATGGAGAAGAAACAATGGTTATGTTTGAGATTGTAGACAATAAAATATATTTCAGTACAGGCAGTCCTTATGTGTCATGTACAAATCATGATTATAGACAGATACCATAAGAAAATGGGAAGCCAGGATTCTCACTCTCCTCTTGTAGTGATGATCGCATACCAGACATTCATGGAAAACTTATGGTATATCTTCTTGTATTGGAAATTTTGAATCCGCATTTCTTTTCAAGTATGAGGAATACTTCTGTAAGAACTAAAAGTGACAGATTTGAATAGTTGTTAAGGGATAATGGCAGGAGTTCTTATCTATAGATTATAAACATTTGGTTTCACTAATTTGGCTAGTTTATTTAGGTCTATCTAATTTGGTAAAGCAAGATAGCTAACCCTCCTTCTTCGAACTAATTTAAAATATTAAATCAAACAAAATAATGAGGGGTAAAGAGTTTCATTGAGCAACCTTTACTTGCAGTTGAAGAAATGTGACGTAATCAATTATTTCATCTAGCATAGAAGCCTTATCCATGTGCATACAGAAGAACAATAATAATAAAGTTCCACGAAAAAAAGATCACAACTCATAAATTTTATTAAAAAACTTTGAACCACATTATTCATTTGGCATAAATGCCATACACAAAGTCAAAAACATATTAACGCTCCTCAAAGAAGCAAGAAGGGTCATAAACACATTACATCCCTATTACAAGGGCTCAAATTTCTGCATTGAGCTCAGAAAACCAAAAAAAATAGAAACAACCTTGAATCCCTATTACAGGGCCATAGAGATATGCTTCATCATTACTCATAGAGCACATATAAACAAAGAATTTTTTTTGCTCAAAATAGAAAAAAAGCACAAAAGGAGCCATTAATTTAAGCAGTGTGAGTTGAGGACGTTTGAATGCATGCCAATGCAATAGATCATATTTTATCTCGCCAAAGAGGGGCAAGTATCCACCACTCTACCGCCACACAAAACTGAACACCATCGCAATAAGGTAGCACCTCCACTGGATGAATAGGATTGCCACCATAGGAAAGATGCCATTGGACTGTCGTTGTTGGAAGACATCATACATAAAAATATCTGCCATAGTCTGTCATGGAATGGGCCACCACAATAAGCACACAAAGACTTAACCCTCTACGCCACATAAAATAACTATTGTCGCACCATGGCTAAAACCACCATGCATCAGGATCTGTCACTCAAACTCCAAAAACAACCAGCCTAAATAAATCATTGCTCCGAGGAGAGGGAGAGGGAAGCTAGGGAAGGAACCCTAGTCACCCAGATCATTTCCAGGAACTGACTCTCAAAACTAGGGTTAGTTGCAAAGTGAAAATGTTGCAGAGCGAAAGCCCAAAAACAAGATGAAGAAGTTAGAACAATGAATTTTATTCATGCTACAAAATTTATTAGGCATTTGAATTCAAGTTGTGGGAAGACAACATAATTGATAACTAGAAATACGAAAAGAAAAAAACCTTGTTGGAATTAGGAACCAGTTCTTGCAAAGCCTTCATTCTCTATGCAATCCTCTCCCTATGCAACTGCAACTAGAGCCAACAAATTGCCACATGAAATCTAACACTTGCAAGCTTCTTAAAATCNATATATATATATATATATATATATATATATATATATATATATATTACACTAGTATTGTATAAGGTCTTCACTTGGTGTCTCCATCATGTTAGGCTCCGTAATTAGAGCTCGCGGAGTGAGGCCTCTTCAGATGGGCTCCCTATGAATTCTTCCTATGGGATAGCAACTCCCTCTCTCTGGGGTTGTGAACCACACACACACACACACACATATCCCAAAAAACCTAACAATTAATATTATTTATATACAAAACAACTTTTAAAAAATGCATATGTATATTTGCATTGTTATTTCCACAACAAATGTATATACAACATCATCATGTCGGGTCAATTATTGGTTGTGCATGATTGGTCAATAAATTAGTGTGGCAACCACTTCTATCTCCTTAGTCGATGTTGGTGTGGTGTCTACATATAAGGGGGTCTAAGAATTACTAAATTTTAAAATTGTAGATGGATTCAGAGATCCCCCTCCCTTGAGGGGTCTCTAAATCCATCTACAGTGTTTAAATTTAGTAAATTGTTCAAATTCATTTTCAAAAGTACAATTTTCTATATTTGTCATTGAGTGACATATTTTACATGATCACATGTGTCTTTGAATCCATCTGCAATGTTACAATTTAATATATTTAGTAAATTATACAAATTCATTGCCAAAATTGTAATTTTCCATTGTCGAAAGGAGACAACTAAAAATGACCAAATAAATGATCAATTGTTATGTGGTCATTTTTAGTTTGGTTCTTATCTCATGACCAAATTGGTCATTTATATTGGTCATTTTTAGCATAGTTCTTATCCCATAACCAAATTGGTCATTTTTAGTTGGCTCACTTAAAATTTCTTAATTTTGGTCATTTATCCCTTGAAAAAACTGTGGTGACCAAATTTTTTGGTCGTCCGGTCACATATCCTTCATTTTGTACAAGTGAAACATTGTTACACAATTCAATTCCATAGTAGGCTATATAAGTAGTGGACATCCCCCTCCCCAATAAGAAATTCACCCTAACTCGTAGTGAGTCCTCCCTAAACATCACTACCTTTAACATGAATGAAATTAAAGTAACTAAACTAGTCAGTGGCCAAGGGATGGCACTTGTAGCGAGTCCTCCCTGGGAATGGATCTCGCAACTACATTAACTTTAACACCCCCTCTCAGTAAGAGAGGCATTCTCAGCAACACTAAGCTTGTTTCGAAAGTGCTTAGACTTCGACAGAGGCTTAGTCAACACATCAGTAAACTTGTCTACTTGACAGAGGAGGCTGCATCATGTCCCATACATTGTTAACCTTCCTCTTGATTTGTTCCTACCTATCGTAGAGCATAGGATTTTCTGAGAGCTTGACCTTTTATAGATCTACTTGGAAGTTATAACTGACTTCCCGCTGAGAACCACTTTCCGTACATCATTTAACATCTTCCAAACCTGATGTTTGGCTACCACCTGATAAATGGATGTTTCTAAAACAGTGACATGGCTCATCAGAGATATCAAACCAGAGAAATCATGAACCTCTCAATATGTTACTCAAAGAGATCAACTGAAGACTCCTTGACCTCCTCCCTCTGCTCATCTAAGGGAGATGACTCATGGACTGGGCTTCTTTCCATGTCTATATAACTAGGAAGGGTTCTTTGAAAACTTTCTTCATTGGAGATGACAACTTTTCTTTGCAATCTCATTTTGTTGGGGATTAAGGAGCACTTTTGGTTCCCACTTGATCTCTGGACTTGCCAGTTGTTCCATTTTATCAATAACAAATGCCTGATAGTTTCTTGGGAGGATGACCATCCAACATAACTGATCCTGTCATTTGTGGAGCCTCTTGCTCCATCTGTACATGAGTACTCAACTCCCTCTTGAGTTGTGCAATCAATTCTATGCATAAACAAGATCTGCAAGCATTCATTACTTGTCACATCATCTTCCTTCATAAGTTAAGATTGATTGACATCAATTCCACACACTAGCATTTTATCATTCATATATGTACACCACAACTATCTTAATGATATCAAGAGCATTTCCACATGTCATGGCAATGTTAAGAGTGACCATGAACTGGGATAGATGTTCCTCCCTATATATGACCTTATGCAAAAATCACATTGTGCATCACATTGAATATGTACCCATAGAGATATCAACATTATACCATCTTTATGCAATAGTATACATGCATTGGCACAAATTAGATAAAAGTCCTAGACATAAGATTAAGCTCTAGTCTTTACATTGATTAATGCATCATAAACAATGGTTAAGCATTCTATGCCACTATCCTTTAAACCTGAGCAATAAATTCATGTATCATCATACAACATAATCCAAGATATTTAAGTGATACCATGTTGAATTTTTAGGGTTAGAGGAGTTTTTAACATAAGTAATAAACTTTACTGCATGAACATATAAAATCAGATTCAAAATAGTACTTCTCTAACAAAATTTGAACTGTAATAAAAAAAACATTATTTTCATCTCTTTCAACTTTAACACTCCATTTGGTCACTGCGTTAAAGTTGGTCATCGAGATTCATCAAATGCCATGTACGGTAAAATAATAAATCTCAAATGTCACGTACAGTAACAACATAAAATAATGTACATGAGATATTAGCAAAATCATAACCATTATTTGAGTCAGCCTTATACTCAGATACTTAGGTTTGATCTTGTCACGAAGGGACAAGTCAACTATGTAAACAATTTATGTACCTTGAGAGAGAGAGAGAGGGGGTTAAAGCAGATAGAAACAGAACTCAGATTCTTAGTCAACAAGAAGAGAAACTTCAATCAAATGCACAATCTTGAGCAGCTCAGTCATACCCAGTACAGTCACGCTAAGGACACACAGTCACACTAACGACACACAGTCACTCAGCACAAGAGACACTTAGTGATACTAGGAAGAGACACATAGTCATGCTAAATAAGGATGCAGTCACATATTGTAGAGACACACAATTATGCTGAGTAAGGATGCAGTCACATATTCCAGAGACACGCAATCATACTTTGCACAGTCATGCTGAAAAACCATAGTTCACACATAAAGTGAAACTCAAGGTCAGGCTGGGGAAGACTCCACAATCCACACAGGCTCACAGTCACATTGGGGAAAGACCCCACAGTCCACACAGGCTCACAGTCATGCTAGGGAAGACCGCACAATCCACACAAGCTCATAGTCACAATCCACACAAGCTCACAATCACATAATCATGTGGAAGATCACGTTAGTGCTCACGCTGGGGGAACACATAGTCATGTGAAGTATATATGACCACGCTACGATAGAGACCACCGGTATGGAAATCATGCTGGAGAAATCACGCTAATATAACCACTCTAGGATAAAGACCACCAGTATGAAAATCATGTTGGAGAAATCACGCTGGTATAACCACGCTAGGATAGAGACCACTGGTATGGAAATCATGCTGGAGAAATCACGCTAGGATAGAGACCATAAGAATGGAAATCATGCTAGAGAAATCATGGAAGTATAACCATGCTATGGAAGAAGAACAAGTCACGAAGGTGTAGAAGGGTCACGGTCGCACGGGAGCAACAGGTAAGACATGCTGAGCAGTGACCCAAGGTCACACAGAGCTTGTGAAGAGCAGTCACGCTAGAGGAGAGCATCGGATAAGGAAGAGAATGAGCATGCAATGGATCAGACACGCTGGCGGAGATAGATACCCAGTCACGCTCGTGGAATCATGCTGAGTGATACACAGTTATGCCAAGAGTAGCAAAAAGCCCCGGTCACGATAAACAATAGGAGGGGTCATAAATAGAAGCAGTCAACCACACAATACGGTTTTTTCTTCTTTGTAGAATAACCTTTGCTTTTATAAGGTTAGTTAGTTGAATAAAATATCACAGAATACATTAGGTTGACTTTAGGATAAAATAAGGTGGTCCAAAATAAAACCATAAAATAAATAAATGGTCTAAGGGTCTTTATTAATAAAACCATAAAGTAAACTTTTATAATAAAGTCATAAGTTAAAAGGTTCAACCAAAAGATAAAAGGGACTTAGGTTAGTGTACCACAAACCCATAAGATGAGAGTCATCATGACAAGGGTACACACACAATAAGACTGTTAGGACCAAGTAAGATAAAGGACCATGAGTCAACTGAGGAGGTCACAATAAAACAACCCACAACCCCACAAGATCAGGGTGAACCATAAGGGTGGACAAGCATTTACCTATAGGACCAACAAGACCAAGGGATTTAATCTTATCTCTCTCTCAAGGTACGTTGTTACATATATTTTTATCATCACTGTATAAGGGGAAGGTCCAAACCAGATGGTACGATCCTTTGGTCCTCAATACTACTCCTAAGGGTTAGGTGTTAGTGACGTCATCAACGGGTGGCCAGTCTCTTAAGAAGCAACATAGCAGTAATTATTAGGAGAGAGGACATCGCCCATCATCATCTTCCATTCTTAAAGAATGGCTCTAGCCCTAGGTTGAGTTTCAGTCCCAGACTCAATCAAATTCCTGGTAACTGACCAGGTGCCTCCATTCTCCTAGAGAATGGCTCTGAGCTTCAATCCCACACTAAATCAAATTCCTGGTAGCTGACTAGGTGCCTCCATTCTCCCAGAGAATGGATCTCAGTACTAAGCTGAGATTCAATCTTAGACTAGTAACCGACCAGGTGCCTCCATTCTCTTAGAGGATGGATCTTATTACTAAGTTGAGCTTTCAGCCCCAGAATGAAAGTTGATCAACTACCTGCATGACCTGCTTGGTCCCAGACCAAGAGTCTTCCTGGTCCTAGACCAAGAATGTCTCTACCTCTACCTGCAGGATCTACTTGGACATTGTGTCCCTGGTCCCATACCAGAATATTCTAGAGGCACATAGGGGCCCTAACGATATGCTAGGGGCTTTGCCATGGCATCAACCTGCTTGGTCCCAAACCAAGAACCCTAGGAGACTACTGGGGCCCCTAGGGTACCTTCTATAGTATTACCTTGCCCTAGTTAACTTATTGGGGTACCATCCTCCCCGAGAATGGGTCTCATAGTTGAACTAACTTTAATAGTTTGGGGTTCAGTTTAGTCTTCAACAACTATTCGAAACCTTGCCAAGGTTGTTCCAGCCTGATGGCATCCTTGTTAGGGCACACCTTTGGCACCCTAGCTCTACCACAACCCTTGCAAGGGAATACACGAGTTCACAGTGGTATCCAACAACCCTAAGGACATGATTCAAAGCACCAGCAAGTACCGACTTCCCTATTAGGGCCTCATATTAGGTACCAAGACCTACTTCAGACATCTGAAGTTGTTTCTAGTTCATCTGAGGCTACTACCGTGGATCCAAGTTTACACTTAAGGGAAAATGTGGTTTTAATTTAGGCATATGTGGTTTTTACAGTATGTTATATATATTATTTGTATTGATTTTTCTTAGAGGTCTCCACTCTCTCTGAGAAGTCAGGATAATCAGTTTGGAAACAATATTCACTAACCAAAATAAACTGTACTTAAAATATATTTAGAACTTGCAACACATGAAAATCCTTACTCAATCAGGCAATCACATATGACACGAAAATTTACCCTGGAAACCCCAATGGGGAAAACCAGCAAACTGTGGGGATTTCTACTTTCTCGAGCCCAGATTAAACAAATAACTATACAATAGGTACATAATGAGTTTATATACAAATGGATGAACCTGAAAATCCAAAGCCCTAGATCAGCAATAGCTACAACTATTGCTTCTCTGAAAAATTGCCCCCCTAGTAGAATACCCTCATGTTGGGTTTCTAAAATCACACTCTATCAGTCGCTGAACACTGCACTATCTGTCTAAATATCTGTTGAATTCTCCCTCAGAGCTCTGCTCATATTTGCTTTGCTCTGGAATATGAACAACGTCCTCAAACTGTAACGTCCCCAACCCTCAAACCGACGAAGAGGATGCTACTATCACGAAACATACAGGCAAAATAGCCCCATGAACATGAATAGGCATATAATGATGAAATAAAATTATTAAAACATAAAACATACTAAGATGCATAATCCTTCATATACATAGTAGAAGCAAACATACATTCATCCAGGCATCAACATGTTCATCATGATTCATCAGTAAATGTAAATGTAGAAGCAATATGGACAAGAATACTCATCTGATAAGAGCTCGTCCCGCAACCAGCCATGTCACTACAAAGTTCCACCAAACCATAGGCCAGCATGCTCATCAATATCTTAGCAACATTGCCACCCCCGAGTTGGGCATGATTCCCCAAGGTATAAGGGTCAAGCAAGCTTACACATAGCCAAGGTTACACAAAACAGCCAAGTCAACACGGATGAGTTTATCAGGCCGTCAAGGAGATAGGAAAGGCTCAATGCTAAGCTGGTGGTCTCAATGGAGAACTAAGGATGCCCATACCAGAGCTAACCTGACTTCTAATACATCCACACACCCAACACCAGGAATCAGTCCTTTCTCTGCTTCGCAGTCCCTCAGGCCGTGACTTCCCTTTCCAATACTCTTCAAGGGTTGTGGAGAAGAAGGCCAATAGTCTAATTCGTTCTGAGTGGCTCCCAACACCAGGTTTCTGAAGCATACTGTTGGAGCAGGGTCCCGCAGCTACAGAAGAAGCTGCTAGTTTTGGTGAAATGATAGGTTTTGGCGGAAAGAAGTTAAGACAGAGCTACGACGCCGTAGCACATTTCCAGCTGGAGAGCAGAGCCGGAAACCATGACTTTTTGAGATAGAAAAGTCAAGAAGCCAACGGTACCTGAGCGGCCGAGAAAAGAGATCTCAACCACTGCATTGAAGGTAGCGGCGGAAGACAGGAGGGCTCAGCGACCCTCATAAAGAAGAAGGAGCAACGAGGCTCAAGCATTGAAGACGAAGGATAGAAAAGAGAAGCGGTGCATAGTACCCATGGTCAGTGCCGGGAAGCATGGAAGACTGCAGAGAGCTGTGGTGTGACGGGAATCGGCTACCTCAAGGACAGAGAGGACTGACTATCACTAATTAGGGTTTGGGTTACTGTTGGGACAGGCCCACAGTGTTGTAAAAGCAAGACCTTCGGGCTGCTTATAAAATAATGTAATTTTGTATTGTAAAGGGTTGGTTGATTGGTTAGACAGTTAGACAGTCGTGATTGAAATAGGCAATAAGGATAAGTAGACTGTTGTAAAAGCCGAGCTCTGGTTCTTGTCTTAGCTGTAGCAATCTTACTGAAACCAGTAGCTGGCTTATAGAGCATGCATGTAACGATCCGCAGGGATCGACTGAGAGGGAAGAGTATATTGTAAGAGAGCAATATAGAGAGAAGAGAGATCCAAGAGAGAAGAGCTTGAGCTGCATATGCGGTGCAGCATAACTATGTTTTACCTTCCCCTTGAGCTATAATAGAAAACACAGTTCTGTGGACGTAACTCCCATCCTGGGGGTGAACCACGTTAAAATCTGTGTTATGCGACTGGTTTATGTGTTATGTTTACTTATGCATTTCTCAGTTATTTCATGGACTCTGTATGCAGTTTAATGAATGAATGTATTAATCAGTTCACCACAGCATAGAAGGATAATCATAGGTTAAAAGCCTTTGGCATGTTGTATGTGTTTCACTTATGCTTTGCGTAAACAGTTACTGGTTGCAGTATTGAATAGATTTGTATGTTAAGTCTTGCATGTCGACATGAGCAACGCTAAGTGCGCTAAACCACGGAGGTAGGATATCACAGAGAGGTGATACCGCACCGGCAGAGAAGCTGCGGTGTGCGATACCACAGGTTGAGGACTTCGCGTTGGGCAGGAGCTGCGTGTCGCACGGTGCGTGGCGATGCGGTAAGTCTAGAGATATCGCAAGTCAGGGGAAGTGCGCATCATAGAGAAGGACCGCACGATGGTGTAACAGAACATCTCACGGCTAGAAGAGCTGTGCGTCAACGGAATCGCGCGACGCAAGCAGGAGGTTGCGCGACGCACAGACACAGAGGGAGATCTTGCAGCCAGAGGAGCTGCGGGTTGCAAGTAGGATTGCAACAGAACCTTGGTCCAAGATGCTTGAGTCCTTGTCCAACCCATTAGATTCACTTCGGGTGAGACTTCAGGCCGCTATGCGGTTTGTCACCGAAAGGGCTAGTGAGCTAGGGGTGTTGTTGGTTGATTATAGTAAACCCGGGTCTGCCCATGCAATCAACAAATGGTTCCGTTGCTGGTTTGAACGACTGGGAGTTAATGTTCTGTTGGCATCCTACCAGAGAAGAGTTTCACCAGTGGCTGGATTCAGACTTAAGGGAGTTTGCCAAGAAAGAAAATCGGAGCCCTAAACTGAGTACAGAGGCCTGGTTAGAAAAGCATATCGCTTCAGACATACACGCTATATCTTTTGCAACCTATGGAAACGAGCTTTTCGACTGGCTATCAAAGTTGATAGATAGGAACACATTCAAGAAGAAAAGAAACATTGTCTGGACACTGGAGCTGATTCAGACCGTATAGAACCTTGACAATCCGATTACGAGAGCAGTGGACTTCTGGCTTACCAGTGTGCTAGAAGGCTTTGTTACAGAATTTGCAGTTGACCAGAGAAAGAGCTTCAGCGCAGCCGAATGATACTTCTTCAGAGGATATCGTGGTAAGTACCTAAGATCTCTAAACTTGTCCCTTAAGATGCTGCTATATGAAAAAGGAACAATGGATCTAGTCTCAGATGAATAAGTAAATATAGTAATGTCACAAGAGTTTGAAAGTGATTTTGATGACATTGGATGAACACGTAGTGGAAAGAAATATAAAGTAGATTTTAGCTCTCATGTATTTGAAGACAGTTTAGACAGTATTAAACAACAGAGCCCTAGCACCACAGAAGAACCAGAGGGGGGTATTCCTTACCACCCCTATACCCCACAGAAACAGACAGGGACTCAGAATAACCCCGTAGGTACTCCATCTAGTAGTTCACAGACAATACCTACTCCCGCTACATCACCTTTACCTACACCGCTGAGTGGTAGTAACCCAGTCAGTCAGAACCCACCACAGAGAAATAGAATGGGAGACGACATGAAGCTACCTATTTTTAAAGGTACAGGAACAGAAGACCCGGAACAGCATTGGTTCCTATGTGAAGCCATGTGGACCATTAAAACAATCAACGATGATAACCTTAAACTTGTACAGTTGGTCACCACACTCAGAGACAGAGCCTTGACATGGTACATAAAGTATACTACATTTCCCAAGACACTTGACCAAGTCAAGAACGCCATGATCAAAGAGTTTAAGAAACCTAATTCTGAGTCTCAGTGCATTACAGAGCTTAAGGATATTAAGCAGCTACCATCAGAGTCAGTATGGGACTTTGACCAGAAATTCAAAGCTCTTATAGACCAAGTAAGTTTTGAGTTTGCGCCGGAGCAGCATAAGGAATGGTTTATTGCAGCGCTGCTCCCTCACTTCAGACTGCCACTAATGCAGTAGAAACTCACTACTCAAGATGAAGCGCTGGAGATGGAAATGAAACTAGAGGCTTCACCTTTAGCAGAAACCAGTATAGGCATGACAACTCTACAGAACCAGTTGGCCAACCTCACGTTACAGATACACGAACTTAAGAAAGGGAAAGAGGTTATGCAAGACATATGGTGCATAAAGTGTAGAGCACAGGGTCATACCAAAGACAACTGTCTAGTCTTTGCAGAATATTTAGCATCAGGGGCTCCTAACCCCTTACCACGAACACAAGGGCCATGGTGTGAAATATGTAAAACACAAGGACATCCACCTCAGCAATTCCCTTTGCTTCAGAAGTATGTATAGACACCTAAGAACCTATACTGTGTCTTATGTAAATCCGTCGGACATGATGAACAGGACTGCCGAGCCTATGATCTCATGTTAGATAGAAAACATGATGTGTACAGAGTCCAAGAAGACACATAGGGTCCAGTAGCAGGACCTCAGCCGGATCAGGCTTACGGAGGCCATGCAGGAGGATTCAGAGGACGAGGCCATGGAGGAGGCTTTGCATGTGGAGAAGGATTTGGCAGAGGAGGAGGTTTTGGCCAAGGTCATGGGCCAATCACTTGTTATAATTGCAGAGTTGTAGGACACTATGCTAGGGACTGTCAGAACCCCACTACTACTTGTAACTACTGCAAATCTTATGATCATACTATAGAGGAGTGTCCTATCTTGATAGCTAAGATCAAAGACCCTAAACCAGCCGTACACCAGAACATCCAACTTATCGTTGCTGAGCAGGAATAACCAGAACCAAGAGTCAATATTGTGACTCGGAGCAGTGCTTCCACCAGTGCCACATCACAGGAGACCGGAAAGAACACAAGTCAGGAGTGGGTGCACAGAGCTCCTAGTAAAGCAACAGCACTCGACCTACAAAAGAATAAAGAGACATTTCATGAAGCCAAGGCTTCCTTTGATGAACCTACACTATCAGGATCGCAGGTACTGCCGTCTAGGGGCGTACCGCAGCAAGCACCTTGTGGCGATAGCCCTGAGCAGGCACCACAAGCTACCACATCGGGGAGATGCGATGAGGATGAATCGACAGGAAGTGTACAATCCTTCCTGCACAGCTGCTTGAAACTCCTGAGAAATGACAAAGCTGTCAGCGAGCTGCAGCGCATGATAGATTAGTGTCAGCAACCCTCTCTCGCGGGTAGTGCACACCGCGTTGTCCATAATATTACAAGACATACAAGGACCGGAAGAGAGATGAAATTCACAGCGCAGATTGGTGAGTTTGAAATGGATGAGGTTGTCTTAGATCTAGGATCAGAGGTGAATGTTCTAACTAAGCAGACATGGGAACAGATGGGTAGTCCTCAGTTAGCCCTATCGCCTATCCACCTGAGATTAGCTAATCAGCAGCGCGTATCACCACTGGGTCGACTACCACAGGTGCCAGTTGACATTGACGGAGTTCGTACTTTTGCGGACTTCGAGGTTATAGAAATCATTGGTGACAGTCGACCATATCCAACACTATTAAGTATTGATTGGGTGATTGGTAGCAAAGCTGTCATTGACCTAAAGAGAAGACAAATGACCTTTGAGGATGCGCAGATCCGGGTCATCACACCGCTGGATCCTTACCAAGGTCTTAGATACATTGAACCTATCTGAGCCGAGGAAGAGGCACATAACATGGAGAGTCTCTACCAGATGACTGCGAACCAGAGTGACTACATCAATCCAACCGCAGAAGGGAACATTAGTTGGCAATGCGACAGCTCATGCACATCGGATTCTGATGTTGGTCTAGAAAACTGGTAGAATAGACTTTACGAAGTCTCAGCGCGTAGATGTGCATTTATCAGTAAGTCACTACGATGGATTGGCGCAGAGATCGCTGAGATTCCATCATATCATGCTCTGACAGATATCTAGGATTTTTTTGGACAGTTTGAGCAACAAATTCCTTATGAACAGAGGATCGCAGCTATGGACCTTGCAGTTCGAGCTACACCTGCAAGATGGTGGTATGCGTATAAAGAGAATATCGCATCATGGGATAATATAAAAAGACTGATGGCGATCAGATTCTCTGATGACAGAGAGTATGTACTACAGAAGTACATAGGAGAAACTGACCCCAGGGCACACATTCAGACATGTGAACAGAACTGGTTGGACATCCCAGAGGATGAATGGGTTCATAGATTCATTCACACATTGGACACAGTTCCAAGGAATTGGTATACAGAGACCGAGCTGCACAAGGGGACGACCACATGGTCACTTATGACAGACAGCTTCCTACTCACCTTTGCGTTTGAATCAGAACATCCAAGTGTTGCTCAGGCCCTAGACATAATCAAGATCAAGATATTTAAGGACTGTACCATCTCAGTGTAGGCTCAACCTGAGTGGGCCATCCAGTTGCAAGACGTGCTAGAATGCTATAACTTCGCAACAAAGCCAGACAATGAGGAGGAGGATGAGGACCCTCGCAACACCAACATTTTGGAATCAGAAGGGACTCGTGATGTTGAGGGACCACAGTTAGAGATTCCAGCAATCACTGAGCCCATCAAGATTAAAAAGATCAATATTGGCACAGACGCAGAACCTAAGTTTGCCTCTATTGGAGACTACTGGAACGACGAAACAGTCGGACAGATTGAAGATCTGCTACATGACTATCAGGACCTATTTCCCACCAAGTTCACAGATATGAAGGGAATAGTTGGAGACCTGGGAGTCATGAGGATACCATTAAAGGAGGATGCTAGACTAGTTAAGCAGTGTCCATATAGATTGAATCCGCGCTACAAAGAAAAAGTAAAGGATGAAATTGATAAAATGCTAGCAGCAGGCATCATTGAGCCAGTAGAAGAAAGCGAATGGGTTAGCCCTATGGTAGTGCAAGAGAAGAAAACAAAAGGGGAAATCAGGATCTGTGTTGATCTGCGAAAACTCAACGATGCATCACTTCATGATCCATTTCCAACACCGTTCACTGATGAAGTATTAGACAACGTGGGAGGACAGGAGGTCTACTCCTTCACCGATGGGTTTTCAGGCTACCATCAGAACATAATACATCCAAAAGATCGATCCAAGACCACCTTTGCAATAGAATGGGGCTCGTTCCAGTATATGGTAATGCCCTTTGGTCTTAAGAATGCACCAGCTATATTTTCTAGAGTAGTAGTTGCTGTCTTTAAAGAATACATCCATAAGTTCTTAGAAGTATATTTTGATGACTGGACTGTATTTGGGCTAATCGATAAGCACATAGGAGATCTAAGACTGATGTTAGAGAAATGTAGGCAGTACCAAATTTCTCTAAACTTGAAGAAATGTATATTTTGTGCACCATTTGGTATTTTGTTGGCCCACATTGTTTGCAGACAAGGCTTGATGGTAGACCCCGCGAAGATCGCTATCATTGTAAACCTTCCAGCACCCAACTCAGTCAAGCAACTGAGGACAGTACTTGGTCATACCGGGTACTACAGAAAGTTCATCAAGGGCTACGCAAAGATTACAGCGCCGATGGAGAAGTTGCTAAAGAAAGATGTAAAATTCCTATGGAATGAGGAATGCCAGCAGAGTCTAGACATACTTAAGGAGAATATGGTTACATCACCCATCCTAGTATTTCCCGACTGGACTAAGCCATTTCATGTACATGTGGATGCATACGGCATCACATTAGGAGTCGTCTTGACACAGCCAGGAGAAGGGGATCTTGACCATCCCATCGCATATTCCAGCAGAAAGCTATCAACAACAGAAAAAAACTACACCACAACAGAAAGAGAGGGCTTAGCTATGGTGTATGTGTTGCAGAAGTTTAGGCACTATCTATTGGGCACCTCGTTTAAAATGTTCACTGACCATTCCGCGCTAAAATACTTGGTCAATAAGCCAGTGTTAGGGGGGAGAATCTACAGATGGTTACTCCTCTTTCAGGAGTATGATTTTGAAATCATTGTTAAACCAGGAAGACTAAATGCAGGACCTGATCATTTGTCATGGTTAGACTCAGGAGAAGAGCCAAGTAACCTAGACGACAATCTGCCAGATGCGCTGTTGTTTTCCATACAGATTGCAGATGAGTACTATGCCGACATTATCCACTTCCTCACTACAGGAGTAGCACCTGATGAGTTTACTAAGCAGCAAAAGAAACAGTTGGTTGTTAAGGCAACAGACTTCACCCTCATCGCAGGACACCTATACAAGTTAGGTCCGGATGAAGTTCTGCGCAGATGCGTGATGCCGCACGAAAAAGACGCTATTATCAAAGAGGCTCATTCAGGAACCGCAGGAGGACATTTCACAGGAAAACCAACTGCGCAGAAAATCCTGGAGGTAGGATTATGGTGGCCTACATTGCATAAAGACACCAAGGAATTTTGCAGATGCTGCGATATCTTCCAAAGGGTAGGAAAACCCTCACGACGCGATGAAATGCCGCTGTGACCGCAGGTCACGTTGCGCGCATTTGACAAATGGGCTATAGATTTTGTGGGTCCTATAAACCCACCAGGAAAGCGCACTGGTGCGAGATATATTATCACTGGAATAGAGTACCTCACTAGATGGGCAGAGGCCAAAGCAGCAAGAAATTGTGATGCTGCTACAGCTGCACAGTTCCTGTTTGAAAACATCATCAGTAGGTTTGGATGCCCAGTAATTTTAATGAGTGATCAAGGCACACATTTCTTGAAAAGTACTATTGAGGCATTAACAGAAGAATTCTAGATCCAGCACCATAAGAGAACTTCCTACCACCCACAGTCTAATGGTACGGTGGAGGCCTTCAATAAGATCCTAGAAAATGCTCTTACTAAAATCTGCAATAACCAAAGGAATGATTGGGATCTCAGAGTTAACGCTGTATTATGGGCATACAAAACCACATGCAAGAAACTTACGGGATGCACACCTTTCAGCTTGGTATATGGACAGGAGGCTATTATGCCTATGGAGTATATTCTTCCCAGTTTAAGAATCGCTCAGATTACCAGGCTGACTGATACAGACACAGTGGAGGAAAGGCTAGCACAGCTGCTTGCCTTAGAAGAAGATAGATTCATTGCTGGATTCCATCAGAAAGTGCAGAAGGCACAAGAAAAAGCTTGGCATGACAGACACATTAAGAATAAGACTTTCTAGATCGGAGACCTGGTGCTCCTCTATGACAGCAAATTCATCAAGTTCCCAGGGAAGTTTAAGACACATTGGCTAGGGCCATATCAGATACAGCAAGTCACAGAGGGAGGTGCCGTTCAGCTCAGCCAACTGAATGGGGAGCTTTTTCCCACATGGATTAATGGCAGTAGGCTTAAGCCCTATAGTGATAACCCCCCCGCCTCTTAACTAGTCGAGGTGCCGTTCAGCTCAGCCAGCTGAATGGGGAGCTTTTGCCCACATGGATTAATGGCAGTAGGCTTAAGCCCTATAGTGATAACCACCCCGCCTCTTAACCAGTCGAAGCGGTGCAGATGTCCAGTGTAGTTGAAAGGAGGCATCGCACTGGGAACTAGTCTACACCGGCAGGTATTATTCTAAAAAAAAAAAGTATTGTTTTATGCAAGTGACATAGAGTCGCATCACAACAGCGCGATGTTTCCCTGTGCCACGTACTCAGTTTGCAACCGACAAAGACCAGTCAAGTCAGCAGCTGACAGGTAGTTAATGAGGTAATGATCCGTATATCTTACCGTGGATCTGGCAGCAATATAATTAATTTTTCCAGATTTGGAAAATCTCCAACGACACCGACGCCTGTACATGCACTCTTTAAGGGACACGTGATCAGATCTCAGCAATTATGGTGGATCAGAATGATGGGTAGGGTCTCGTCCAGGTAATTATGATCACCAACGGGTTTGACCTAGGATGACCGTTGCGTCCGGTAGTATACCTTCGGCATAAAAGCAGACATCCTTCAAGAAGGAAGGGTACAGTTGCCAAATCTTGAGAGCTATACAAGGAAGTGCTAAGTGTCCCCTGTGCAGAGCCAATTAAGTTACAGAGTACAGTGACTTCCAGAGTTCGAAGCCACTACACGCCCGGAGTATTGAGCCAAGTGGATTTTGACTGAGGACGAACCTCTAGAAGGCATGTTGAGATGTTTTGACCCTGGTGACCGTACGTCCGCCATGACGATGTCGCCTAGGGTTGTGAAATTAAGTACAGCACAAGTCATACAGTCGCTAAGGATAAAGAGTCAAGTGCCAGAAGTAGAAGTTGTCACCAAAGTCTCTGCTAAGGAGAAGAAGAACGCCGAGCCGATCACTGAAGATAAGAAAGCAGAGCAGAAGAATGACGAGAAGAAATCTCCCGCTAGGTGGAAAGTAAAAATGAGAAAAAGAAAGCAATGGGAGAAAATCGTTGACCTATCTGATCAGCTAAGAGAAGCACGAAAGATTGCGAAGGCACTGAAACAGAAACCTGAGGGTCAGAGGCAGCATGTGGATCTGGACCACTTCGAAGAGAAGAGAAGTGGAAGAAGACTGCAGACCCAGTGGAGGGGAGACTTCTAGAACGAGGACAAAGGCTTGTTCTCAGATTGAAGTTCATGGTTTTCTTCTCTTCCATACACAAGGCTCTAGATTGAATGAAATGTTTGAGAAGGCTGGAAGATACAGATTTTCCTTGTGATAAAAGTTCTAACCCAGATAAAAAGGAAAGGATATTTGTGGAACACTTCTCAAACACTAGAGCGTTCTCAAAGGAGAACGAGCGAAGAGAGCGAAATCGTGACTATGGGCAGAAAGGATAAGAGAGCCCAGCGAACTAAGTTACCAAAAATCCACAAGAGAGCGTCGAGGTGATGCAGAAAGAAGTCACAGGACTTCGTGACAGGTTGCAGAGGGCTTCGCAGGAAGCCAAGGCAAAGTTACAGTAGGAGAAGCCTGTTGCAGGTGGCTTGAGGACGAGCCACAAGTAAGTGTTAGGGGACTGTTGGAGCAGGGTCCCGCAGCTACAAAAGAAGCTGCTAGTTTTGGCAGAATGATAAGTTTTGGCGGAAAGAAGTTAAGACAGAGCTACGACGCCGTAGCACGTTTCCAGCTGGAGAGCAGATCTGAAAACCATGACTTTTTGAGATAGAAAAGTCAAGAAGCCAACGGTACCTGAGCGGCCGAGAAAAGAGAGCTCAACCACTGCATTGAAGGCAGCGGCGGAAGACAGGAGGGCTCAGCGACCCTCATAAAGAAGAAGGAGCAACGAGGCTCAAGCATTGAAGACGAAGGATAGAAAAGAGAAGAGGTGCATAGTACCCATGGTTAGTGCCGGGAAGCATGGAAGACTGCAGAGAGCTGTGGTGTGATGGGAAGCGGCTACCTCAAGGATAGAGAGGACTGACTGTCACTAATTAGGGTTTGGGTTACTGTTGGGACAGGCCCACAGTGTTGTAAAAGCAAGACCTTCGGGCTGCTTATAAAAGAATGTAATTTTGTATTTTAAAGGGTTGCTTGATTGGTTAGACAGTTAGACATTCGTGATTGAAATAGGAAATAAGGATAAGTAGAATGTTGTAAAAGCCGATCTCTGGTTCTGGTCTTAGCTGTAGCAATCTTACTGAAACCAGTAGCTGGCTTATAGAGCATGCATGTAACAATCCGCAGGGATCGACTGAGAGGGAAGAGTATATTGTAAGAGAGAAATATAGAGAGAAGAGAGATCCAAGAGAGAAGAGCTTGAGCTGCATATGCGGTGCAGCAGAATTGTGTTTTACCTTCCCCTTGAGCTATAATAGAAAACACAGTTCTGTGGACATAACTCCCATCCTGGGGGTGAACCATGTTAAAATCTGTGTTATGCGACTGGTTTATGTGTTATGTTTACTTATGCATTTCTCAGTTATTTCATGGACTCTGTATGCAGTTTAATGAATGAATGTATTAATCAGTTCACCACAGCATAAAAGGATAATCATAGGTTAAAATCCTTTGGCATGTTGTATATGTTTCACTTATGCTTTGCGTAAACAGTTACTGGTTGCAGTATTGAATAGATTTGTATGTTAAGTCTTGCACGTCGACACGAGCAACGCTAAGTGCGCTAAACCGCGGAGGTAGGATATCACAGAGAGATGATACCGCACCGGCAGAGAAGCTGCGGTGCGCGATACCGCAGGTTGAGGACTTTGCATTGGGCAGGAGCTGCATGTCGCACGGTGCGCGACGATGCGGTAAGGCTGGAGATATCGCAATTCAGGGGAAGTGCGCATCATAGAGAAGGACCGCACGGTGGTGTAACAGAACATGTCACGGCTAGAAGAGCTGCGCGTCGACGGGATCGCGCGACGCAAGCAGGAGGTCGCGCGACGCACAGACACAGAGGGAGATCTTGCAGCCAGAGGAGCTGCGGGTCACAAGTAGGATTGCAACAGAACCTGGTCCAAGATGCTTGAGTCCTTGGCCAACCCATTAGAATCACTTCGAGTGAGACTTCAGGCCGCTGTGCGGTCTGTCGCCGAAAGGGCCAGTGAGCTAGGGGTGTTGTTAGTTGATTATAGTAAACCCGGGTCTGCCCATGCAATCAACACATACCCAGCCTCTAATCCTACTCTAAACATTCCGAAGACCACCCATTGCATACCGCAGTAAAATAATCAGTTCACAGCTCTGTGAAGAAAACAAAGACGACATGGTAACAACCAAAATGAAAAGGTGAACATAGCTCAGGTCAAACAAGATGTTTTAGAGTTTTTCTTGGCCCTAGCATGGCCAAAAAAACTCAGCGACAACCAAAAGATGATTGCATTCACAACAACAAACAATGTGGGGGAAAACTACAACAAGCCACGAACAATGGAGGGAAACTGTAGCAAAATGCCAAATCAGGGGGAAAAACCCCAGTTCTGGCTCAACCATGAAGTGGCGACAACATTACATAGTCCCCAAATAGGAGAGAAGTTCGATTCTCAATCCTAGACAAGGGAGAACAGGTACGCAGACCACAAGCCGTGAGGGTAACACACATAACCACAGCCCCTGAGCGTGAATGGCTTACACAGTTCGATAATGAGAGAAGAGAGAAATGATCCCCTATGGGAACAGGAGGAAGAACAGACCACTGACCAGCAATCAATGAGAGAAGGAAGAACAGAGCAGACCCGTGCCTACGCGAGATGGCCCAGAGAAAACCACGATGGAGAACCCCAACGGTGCGAGAGGAAGCAGAATCTCTCTCTACATGAGGATAACTAGAACAACTCATGGTAGAAGGAAGAACAAAACCATGAGTGGAAGAGTGGAAAGAGTGGGGGAGAATGGTGACCGTCCCTTTGCCCCCCACATAAGGAAGAGCGACCTTGCTGGTGGAGTGTTCGTGGGGCAAAGATTGGCAGTCCTGCCACCCACTACTCCCCAGCCATAACTGCTCCCAACTAATAGATAGCAGAGGTTTAAATAAATGGTTGACACATGGAAAACTCCCAATGACCCCCACAGGTTGGATAACCCCCCCCCTTCTTAACCTTAGGAATCATGCCCTTTTCATTCAACGTTGCACCATTTTAGCTGGCTGTAGGTTTATTTTAATTAATTTGCATGTTTACATGACGCCAAAACCATTATGTGCTGGATAGCACGATATACCATCAGCAACGATCCCAATTGCCAAAACATAACACAACCAAATCGATGGTGGGCCGTTTTCCTTTAGCTCCACACCACGATTAATTACAATATATACATAATGTATCTTTTAATGCATCCGTGGTCAAAACTTGGGGTATTACAATCCCCTCCCCCTTGGAATAACACCGTCCTCGGTGTTCCAATACATATGAATACATATACAGTTTGCACATCCAAAATTTCAAAAATTTGCAGATCTTTCCATGGTTCAATTATTTACTTTGAACTTTCAGGACCAAGCCCCTCGACTTCCACGAGCTTCTCCTGCTGGTTCTCAACTTTTGGCTCATCCCCAAGTCGAGGAACTTTGTGGCTGCTGCCCTCTTTATGTTCCCTCATTGGGCAGTCCCAGCATAAATGATGTCCTCCGCATTTCCAACATTTCACTGGCTGCTTCATCTTTACCTGCTCAATTTCCTTTGAGTCTTCATGCCTGGAACGTTTCTTAATATATCTCTTGGACAAATGTCCCATCATTGATCCACTTTCCTTGCCTTTACAGATTGCTCCCAGAAGGTTTTTTACCTCCTTTTGCAAACCAATAGATTCTTGCAAAATCTGGTGGTTCATCTCATTCTGCCTTTTCTGTATCTTGAGCATCTCTCCAAGATTCTCTTGGGTCCTCGCAATCATTTGAAGAAGACTTCCAGCCAAGTCCAGTAGTTTTTGGTCTACTTCCATGATCAATGTGCACACTGGGCTTCACTTTTCTCACCTGTGAAATGCATCATTGAAATTCTGTTAGACCACGCATAATATAGGCATTAAAATCAGTTAATTTATTGCCCAATCGGCATGACAATCCAAGTCTCATCAAGGAGACTTTCATATTTTTAATGCCTTCCCAACAGGCACATGGGCTCATTCATGTCCATTCTTGGGCAGGGAATTAACCATTCCAGCATTCACAATTTACTTTAAGCAAACACACACATTCTATTTTCAGTCATACATGCATTCAACAATCTTTTGTTTTCACAATGCATAAGTATATATATGTATATAATAAAAAAGGCAAGAGAGAGCAGCAAGAGTTTTTCCCCTCTTTGTTTTGTTCCATCCTAGAACCCACACCACCACTATGGATTTTTATGCTCTCAGCCTCTTTCACTTCACCGTGAATGCTGGACCAATCCCTCTTGGTCATGACACTTAGTGTCTCAGTCTATTTCATGCCTCTCAACCATGGAGCCTCCCCACATGGTTTGTCTCAACTGCTAGGACCTTCACAGTCTCACTAGCACCTTTTTCATTACTGCTCATTCTGAGCTCTTAAGGATAGTCACATGTCCTCATGCACCCCCAAGATGCTCTCATAGTCCTCGCTCCCAGCGAGACCTATATTCAAACATTGAGTAGATTCACATGTTTAGTTTATTCTCCTCAGTTTTTATCTCTAAAACAAGAGCTTAAAAATTCATAACCAAATCATATACACATGTATATTCATAAGCAAAATAATCCAATACTTATCTGTATTGTGTGTTTCCTCATTTGTCCACATGATCCTGCTTCGCTTTGCAAGCCTTGGGATCGCCTATGGACTTGGATGTTAGGTCAGCATGCAGGCTACTTCACAACATCCTTTTATATATATATCAGGCACAGTCAAGCCAACCTTCAGTTGGGTTTATCAGACCGTCAACAATCGCCTGCACTTATATCAACAATGCATTTATATCAACAACCAATCATCAGCCAAGCCAACACCATTGGGTTTATTAGACCATCAACAATAACACATGCACTTATATCAACACAAGAGACCACTCCCTTCTCTGAGTTGACAGTCCCTTAGGAATGTCTCCTTCTCTATGCTCTTTAGTAGGAGGTAGGATAAGCTCAAGCCATTGTCCATTCAGTGTACAATACCAAACTACATCTGTTTAGCCTGACAACACAAACATATAATCATATTTGTTAGCTTTATTGCTCTTAAAACTGTAATCATGTTTCATATCATTCTCTATCAAGTATTGAGACACCAGGAGTGCATCCACTCCCTAGGGTGTATTCAATTTTGAAAAACCGTTTCATGATCCGACATCGGAAAAGTGTGCACCCTTTTTCGGTGTGTGCCATGTAGTCCCTATTCATACTCAAGCAATCGGTCATAATGAAAATAAAATAAAAAAACATGTTCTGGATATGGAATTTTAATAATTTGTCATGCATATTCTTAGCTAGGGTCACAGAACACTTATCCATTTGCCATGGCAGTATTCCTTCGTTAAGGAGGAATGGGGGCTCCCTTCTCTGAGTTAACAGTCCCTTGGTTTTCCATCCCAACTCCTTTCGCATTCCATATCCACACATGTCTTACCGACATAACCTATACCATCTTACTCATGTTGCTTACCAAACATGTAGTGCAGATGAGACATTTCCAAAATGTTTAATGGAGTTTCACCCGAAACCCATTTCCAAGATAAGGGAAAACCTTCCCATGAAGTTTGGATCTTGCAGGACATCACACATGATCTTCTTGCAGTGTGTACCCCTGGCACATTCATCAAATAGCTAAACAGTCAATCATTATCTGATAATACAATCCAAATTTGATTTTTCCATAACCAAGTAATGGCATGAGTACTTAAATTCAATGAGAATTTGCAACCCTGTTTACTACAGAAATTGATTTGCTTGGCAATGAGGTGATCCTCAATTGTGGGTCTCTTGTAAGCAGCACCACTATGCCCATTATAATTTTATGCTTACTAGCATAACATAAATACCCACTTACAATGCGTCCTCCTAACATAATCTTATGCAAGCCAATAATGATTAGTAGTTGTCAGCAATTTCTTAAATCTGAAATTCGCAATTCAAATTTAACAACCCATTATGCATACAACTATTTTTATAGCCATGAGACTCTTCTCATAAGGTTTGGCTCTTTCACATGGTAGATTCGGCATTTGTCATGGTCTTACTCTCATTTCCATGCTCTAAACAATCTACCTGAAACCTGAACTTCAATCAGCCAAACACTTGGTAAGTCTTGATGGATATAACCTTTTCATTGCTGCAACAATCACTGAAGCATTTTCAGAATTTATAAATTCAAATACTTCCGACTATTTGTCACATCAATATTACCAAAACTCATTTACTCCACACAATCATTATCATACTTTAAATTATAGGGTACGATCACATCATTTATGCAATTAAATGAAATGTTTAGATACTCCTTACTTCACAAGCGTATCATTTGTACCACCTTGCTCTTCCATAGAGCATTTCCGGCAACCATTGATCATGACTACCCTCTTCATGCACTTACTATCCTGCATTCATAATAGCTCTTGAAATGGTTCTAGAATTGTCATCAATTCATCATTTCAGCCATTAGTTATTCATAATATCACATGCATTATCTCAATGCATTCATGCAATGCATCGCAACATTTGCACCCATACTTACGTAATCAGTTACTCACAGGCTTCATATGCATCCATTCAATGCATAACTACAATATTTATAGAATCTTTTAATGCATACCCACTCAATTTCATCTTGCATTGATTTAGGAATACTATGCATTCAAACATACCATGCATGGCCTATCCATGACTACTTCATATAGGATGCATTACTATAATCAAGATCATCGGTGATTACTTTCTTCGGGCTACTAAGCTCATAGCAACATAATACAGGCATAACATATTTCTATATGAATGTAGTATAAAATTCAAATACCCACATGGTATGGCATCTCTTACCTTTACCACTCCATGCAACTTGTCATAACCAAACCCTTACCTTCATGGGTTCTACTTACACCCTTGACATTACCAGTTTGGTTGGTCCTTTGCAGTAGATTGCAGAATTTGCTCACCAACTTTTGATTCTGGACTTGTTTACTTATCCCTTTCTCCATAGGGTTACTAGTCACATTTGTCAGCATCAGCAACATATTCAGCCATGTCCATGTTGTGGTTGGTTTTTACACTAATGCCAACGTCAATGCAATAACTACCATTAGTGGTTCATTATACATGTATAATTCTTACTAATCTTACCAACATGTAATATCCTATGCATGCAAGGAATATCTTCATACATTTCATGTATGAAACTTATAAATGTAATTATAATTAGAAAGACAGGGTTTAAGGAAATTTCTCTTTTCAAGTCCCTCATCCCTGCATGGAACTCCTTTTCTACACAACAGTAGGTTTGACTTCATGGCCTTGCTACCTCTAGGCATGCAATTCCTGGATTTGTCCATATTGACAGCAGCACATTGCTTTTCAATAAATCACTAGCATTTTGCTTTTCTACACTCAGATCCTAGTGACTCTCCCTTGTTCCCTGCTAGATAAGCTTTCCAACGCTTATCCACATGCTTCATTCTGACCTCGGGTGTGAAAACCACACCACTTCTTAGAATGATGACAAAACACACAACTGTATTTTGGTTGGGAATGCTAACTTTAGTCACCTAGGGTTTTCTTCCTTTTCAGCCATGTGACCACTAACAGTCTACTGAAATTTCCTGAAAGCCTACTGAAAGGAAATTGAAAACTACTTGAAAAATCATTGATAAATTCTCTTGAAAACCTTAATTTCCTTAGGCCCAATCGAACCTCTTCCTAGCTATCTTTCTGATACTTCGATGGTCAAAACACCTAGTTCATCGGTGGTCTTTTTGCTTACTTCTCTCCGGTGTTTCGGCGATTGAATTGACTAAACTTATGATCTGTATTGATGAGAAAATCGTTTGTTCATCGGGTGCACAGTCCCTTGAGCAACCGCAACGGCGGAACGTGATCTTACTATGGTTTCCACAGACTTCTATCAACTATCGGGCCTACTATCCATCGGGTGGATAGTGCTTTAGACTGCAGCAATGGCGAGTTTAAGATCCTTTGATTCCTTCCGATCGGAGGCCTGATCATCCAAAATTTTCTGATGACTTTATACTCTTCAAAGTTTTCTTCTAATCGGATCTTCTCCTTACTAATATTCGGTGTTCCAACGATTGAACCTCTAACTTTCTCCACTATATTGACGGGTCGCTTGTCTATTTCCTTCCGCCGTATCGACCCTGTAATGGTCTACTGTTCCAAGTTTCATCGACGATACATAGATCTAATTTTGTCCGCCTAACCACTGCGTCGGTGGCCGGGTGCCCTACGCATTGGACGGTTAGTCCTTTTGGCTTCCACAACGGCAGCCCACACTCTTCCTATGTCTTCCGCAGCTCACGACTTTGTCGGTGGTCAGAGCGACTAGTATTTTGTGGCATCGATGCTTGAATGCTCATCGGGTGATCAGTTTTTTATGTGGCCGCAACGACAGCCCACGATCTTTCTATGCCTTCCGCAACCATGGGTCTATCGGCGGTCAAAACAATGTCCATTAGTGGAATAGTCTACTAATCAGCCGCAATGATAGACATTCGATCAACTGACTTTATCTGACGTAGCTTATTGATAACTGAATCATCTAAGCATCAATGATTTGATCAACTAACCATCGCCGATGGTTGATGATTCTATGACTTAGAAAAATTTTCAAATTTTTTCTCTTTAGTCTTCCTTTCCGCCGCTTCATCGGCTCAACTATCTTCTATTCATTGACGATCAAGCAATTGTTTGTCACTGCCGTAGTTATGAACCCAAAACTACTATTCACTAAACACCTCGGCATCGACGACTGGAAGGACTAGTGCATTGATGGAGTAGTTCAATCAGCAGCTGTAACTACGGCTTATCAACTTTGATCCTTTTCCGATCGACGACCCAATCCGCTAATGATTTTCGACTGGTGAGCTGAAGCACATCGACATCGGCAGTTGGAACTTTTTCCTCGTCGGAAGACTAGTGCTCTAGGCTTCCTCAACAGCGGGCACATGAACTACTAACATCTTTCGATGGCCGATGATTTCGTTACTTAGAAAAAATTTTAAACTTTCTTTACTACGTCTGCGGTTGGAGGCTCGATCCGTCGGAAGGATAGTCCTCTAGCTATCTGCAACGATGGGTTTACAATCCCTTGATCCCTTCTGATCGACAACTAAAACACAACCATCGCAGCATCGGTAAGAGAAACTTGTATCCGTTGGAGGATTAGTGCACTAGGCTTCCGCAACGGCTGTGCTTAACCACTAATTCCTTCTACTGTTCATTGACGATGAATACCACTGGCCGACAATTTTAATACTTAAACAAAATTTCACAAAACCTTCTGCCATCAGGTGGGATTCAAACTAACATTTCCGCCGTGTCAGAGGAACTTCGCACTAAGTTTTTCGATGAGCCAATAGCCAATGAATGCAACCTTTCCTCAATTTCCTTCCGATTACCTTCTATCAAGTGGCCTTCCCACTAAGTGCTCCGCTGCATCGGAAGAACTTGTCACTAAGTTTTCTGATGAGCCGACATTTTGGCACTTAGAAACTTTTGTGAATTTTTTTGTCCTCACCCATTTTTCCTGGTTTCTTCTGCGTAGTAGGAAACCTGCTGCTGTTAACTATTTCTCATGGCCCTCTAAGGCCCAAATGCTACAACATAAGCTCTGTCACTGCATCTTCATGGCCCATTCAGGCCCATGCTACAACCAAAGCTCTAATACCATATTGTAATGTCCCCGACCCTCAAACCAGTGAAGAGGATGCTACTATCACCAAACATACGGGAAAAATAGCCTCATGAACATGAACATGTATATAATGCTGAAAAAAAATTCTTAAAACATAAAAGATACTAAGATGCATAATCCTTCATATACATAGTGGAAGCAAACATACATTCATTCAGGCATCAACATGTTCATCATGATTCATCAGTAAATGTAAATGTAGAAGCAATATGGACAAGAATACTCATCTAATAAGAGCTCGTCCCACAACCAGCTACATCACTGCAACGTTCCACCCAACCATAGGTCAGCGTGCTCCTCAATCTCTCAGCAACACTGCCACCCCCGAGCTGGGCATGATTCCCCAAGGTATAAGGGTCAAGAAGGTTTACACATAGCCAAGGTTACACAAAACATCCAAGTCAACACAGATGAGTTTATCAAGCCGTCAAGGAGCTAGGAAAGGCTCAATGGAGAACTAAGGGTGCCCATACCAGAGCTAACCTGACTTCTAATACATCCACACACCCAACACCAAGAATCAGTCCTTTCTTTGCTTCGCAGTCCCTCAGGTCATAACTTCCCTTTCTAATACTCTTCAAGGGTTATGGAGAAGAAGGCTAGCAGTCTAATTCGGTCTGAGTGGCTCCCAACACCAAGTTTCTCAAGCATACCCATCCTCTAATCTTTCTCTAAATAGTCTGGAGACCACCCACTGCATACCGTAGTAAAAAAATCAGTTCACAGCTTTGTGAAGAAAACAAATACGACAGGGTAACAACCTAAACAAAAAGGTGAACACAGCTCAGGTCAAACAAGATGTTTCAGAGTTGTTCTTGGCCCTAGCGTGGCCAAAACAACTCGGCGGCAACCAAAATATGATTGCATTCATAGAAACAAACAACGTGGGGGAAAACTACAACAAGCCATGAACAATGGAGGGAAACCACAACAAACTGCCAAATCAGGGGGGAAAACCCAAGTTCTGGTTGAACCATGAAGTGGTGGAAACATTACACAGTCCCCAAACAGGAGAGAAGTCTGATTCTCAATCTTGGACAAGGGAGAATAGGTACGCAGACCATAAGCCATGAGGGTAACACACATAACCACAGCCCCTGAGCGTGAATGGCTTATAGAGTCCGATAATGAGATAAGGGAGAAATGATCCCCTACGGGAATGGGAGGATAGACCCCCGACCAACAATCGATGAGAGAAGGAAGAACAGAGCAGACCCCTGCTTGCGCGAGATGGCCCACACAAAACCACGATGGAGAACCCCAATGGTGCGAGAGGAAGAAAAATCTCTCTCCACCTAAGGATAACTAGAATTCCTTGTGGGAGGAAGAAAAAAACCATGAGTGGAAGAGTGGAAAGAGTGGAGGATAATGGTGACCGTCCCTATGCCCCCCATGTGAGGAAGAGCAAGCTTGCTGGTGGAGTGTTCATGGGGAAAAGACTGGCAGTCCTGCCACCCACCACTCCCCAGCCATAACTACTCCCAACTAATAGACAACAGAGGTTTAAATGGGTGGTCGACACATGGAAAACTCCCAATGACCCCCACGGGTTGGAAACCCCCCCCTTAACCTTAGGAATCATTCCCTTTTCATTCAACATTGTAGCGTTGTAGCTGGTTGTAGGTTTATTTTAATTAATGTGCATGTTTACATGATGCCAAAACCATTATCTGTTGGATATCACGATATACCATCGGCAACGATCCCAATTGTCGAAACATAACACAACCAAATAGATGGTGGGCCTTTTTCCTTTAGCTCCACACCACGATTAATTACAATATATACGTCATGTATCTTTTAATGCATCCAGGGTCAAAACCGGGGGTATTACACAAACTTAGAAAATGACCCCCCTAGTTGTACAGTTGCGTCCTCACTCCTCTAATGGACGTCTCAGCTAATCTGCTATCAGTTTGTCTCTGGTTGATCACTGAAGACCTCTCCTCAATCACCAATGAAGACCCTCAGCTCGCTGGTCCCTCTCAGTCTCCCACATGTGTGCAGCAGCTCCCTTGGGTCCCACACGTGTGACGTGTTGCTGCTTATGTCCTCCTCTAGATGCTCTCTCTGCTACTCTTCAGTCTTTGAATTTGCTTAGTAATTACTTCTAACACCTTATAGAAGAAAGGACTCTTCAATCTCTGAAGGTTTGTCCTTTCTACTTCCTCAAGAATGCGCCCCCAGCTGTTCCAATAGTATGCGCTCTTTCCTAGATACGTGTAGCCCAGATCCATAATCCTGTGAAGATGAACTCTATCCCTCTCTCATGGAGAAGCATAGTAAACTAAACACTTATACTTCCCTTTATAAGTCACTGATAAATTAGGTTACCAAAACCCTAATTTCACTTTCATGTAAAATTACTCGTTTACACCTTTCCTTGTTAATATTTCAACACTCCCTCTTAACGAGTAAAGTATTATGAACAACTCTCATTTTGTCCTTGAAATATACAAACTTACTTTTCCCTAAAGACTTTGTAAGAATATCAACAACCTGTTCATCTGTAGGCAAATATTGAAGCTTGACAACACCCTTTTGAACATGATCCCGGATGAAATGATATATAATCTCAATATGTTTCAATCTATCATGAAATATTGGATTCTCCATGAGTTTCATGAAACTCTGATTATCATAGTAGATCACAGTTGGCTCCAACTGAGTGTCAAATAAACTAACTAACATCTTGCAAAGCCAAATAGCCTCGCAACTAGCTAGACTGGTTGCCATGTATTCTGCCTCAACAGAAATCAAAGCTATTGACATTTGTTTCTTGCTAAACACTGACACAACTGTCGAACCCAAGCCGAAACAACACCCTAAAGTGCTTTTCTTATCCACTGCACTTCCTGCCCAATCGAAATCTGTATGGCTAGTCAAATCGATTCCATCCCTCTTCTCATAGTTCAAACCATAGTCTATAGTACCTTTAAGGTACCTGAGCACATGATTTGCTGCCACCCAGTGCGCTCTCCTGGGTTCCACCATATATTGACTCAAATTGTTGACTGCATAGCTCAAATCAGGTCTAGTGTTAACCAAATACATCAGAGATCCTATCAACTGATGATACTTCGTTGCATCAACCAACTCTCCCTCGAAAGTCACCAACTTCTTCCAGTTGGTAGTCATAGCTGTGGTCATAGGTCTACAATCCTCCATCTGAAATCATTTCAAGATGTCAACAACATTTTTCCCTTGTCCTAGAAAAATATGCCCATCCTCCTGCCAAACCTCCATGCCCCCAAAAAAGTGCATTAATGTGATGTCTTTCATCTCAAACTCCGAAGCAAGATATTTCTTACAGCTAGCTACGAGTTTCTCAGCTCCTGTAATAAACAGGTCATCAACATACATGACAAGAATGAGAGTATCCCCTTTGACTACTATGAAGTAGAGGTTGGGATCTGCCTCAATCTTTTGAAACCTCATTTGCTTTAAGTAGGCATCTATTATTAAATACCAAGCTCTTAGAGCTTCCTTTAGACCATACAAGGCTTTCTTTAGTCTGTACACATGAGAATCTCTCCCATTTTCTTCAAAACCCATCGGTTGCTCAATGTAAACTTCCTCTTCTATAACTCCATTTAGAAAAGTAGTCTTCACATCCATTTGATGGATCTTCCATCCCAGTTCTGTAGCAATGGAGATAATAGCTTAGATTGAAGTGTATCTAGCAACATGTGTGAAATTCTCATCATAATCAATCCCCTCAACTTGAGAGAACCCTTTCGCTACAAATCTATCTTTATAATTCTCAATGCTCCCATCTGCAGTATATTTAATTTTATAGATCCATTTGGAAGTTACTACAGACTTCCCTTCAGGTCTCAACACAATTTCCCATACATCATTTTTCATGGTGGAAGCATACTCTTCCACCATGGCATCTCCACATACTTCCTTGCCTACTGCTTGCTCATAAGATGATGGCTCAAACTCACTAATACTGCTCACCATAGCTGTTACGGAGAGAAATTCCTATGGCTTGGGGTACCAAAACAGACAGCTAGACTCCAGAAATCAATCTTCTCCAATATGCAATAGAAATAAACAATCTAACA
>LPNX010874127.1:138369-178112 GCA_001517045.1 Pseudotsuga menziesii | reverse complement strand
GTTTATCTATTTAAGCACAGAAGAGAAATAGAGATATGAATGAAAAACCTGTTAAACTGCTGTGGACAACAACAGCAATGGGAGGCCGTTCCTCCCTACAAATTCCTGGAGAGCGCTCAAACAGCGACTTCTCAGGACCCCCGAGCTCAATCTGGTCTCCCTGGATTTGAAACTAGGTGCAGCAAAACATATACAGTCCTTCAGCTCTATAATAACTCAGAATCCTTGAGACAGTTTCCACAGCTCAACTAGCTGTACTCGGTTTCAAGTTCCTGCAAACATTCACTCACAATCACTTCCTTCTATTTTCCCTTTTTCCTCAAATGAAGACTCCTGAATCACATTCAGCTGAATGAATTCTTCGTGGAGTAAAAACTGAGCAGCCAAAGCTCTCTTCATTGAGTACTTTTAAAGATTGCCTAGGTCTTAATTGGGATAACTATCATTTAATGAGCCACCTGCCCACATTCCACTTTCTTGGGGAATCATGACCCCAAATATAGGGAAATTGCCACCTGCAACTTAGGAAGTGCTTGAGGATGCTGCCACTTGTCCTTTGCCTCTCCACCTAGTTCCAATACCCAGTTTGACCAGTAACCTCTTTTAACAGCTCTCCCATGCTGTTGTCTCCATAATATAATTATTATTAATAAAATATTTTCAATTACACTCCATAACTGTTGACTCTGCTGAGTCATCAATTCCTACTTAGGATTAAGTTTATCATAATGTCTCAGAAAATTAAATAAAACAATTACATAATTTTACAAAATTGGGGTATGTGACATCACAAAGGGGAAATCCATATAGAATGTATGACAATTGTATTAGGTATAAGGAATGGTTGTGCAAGATCTGTAAAAATCATAGTGGGTTGAAGGAACGTATGATATTGTTGATTAAAAGATGTGCAAAGCGATTATATACTTTCCTTCCAAATATCTACCATTATATATGCTTTGGTTGGCATAGAATATCATATCCTTATGTTATTTATTCGATTAGAAAATAACGGTATATTCAACCATGCTAGAGAAGAATGAACGGGGGTTTAGACAGACAACGGGACAAAGGGTGAAAAGGTGGTAGATGTGGTCATTAAAAGTGCAGTAAAGTGTTGCATGGTAGGGCATGCATAACACTAACATGTGGTGGTATTTGGAGTTCCAACGTACCCTCAATGTGGCTCCATTAGAATTCCAAGTTGCAACTGTTGTTTGCAAAGACAAGCAAGTTCCCAAAGAGACCACTTGTTGCAACAATTTGTTGTATTGTTTGTTGGATTTTCCAAAACAAATGTTCCTTGTACATTCAAAAAGGTCTTCATTAACCATTCATAGGTAACCATTGTTTCATTTACTTTAGCAGTACATAGATACATTGTATTTGTTGATAGATAAGACTAATTAAACAAAATTTGACCTCTCTAGAACTTATGTGAGAGGATTCATAAGATTGTCAAGTTGCAATAGATATTTATTAAAGACACACATTTTCCCAAACAATGCACTTATTGCAACACATTGTTGCACTGTTTGTTTACTCACCAAACTAATATTTCCTTGCACATTCCAAAAAGTATCGGGTGCCCATTATCAGATAACCACTACTGCAATTACATTAGAAAAACATAGATACATTGTCTTCAATGATAGAGAAAACTGGTTAAACAAAATTTGATTTCTCTAGGACTTATGTGAGAGGATTCTTACATAAGACTTGCAAGAGATTTTTGCAAAGACATGATTAGAGAAACATAAAAAAAAATGCATCTGTAACAAAATCCACATTCCATGTGGAGAGGCTAAGTATATGATATCTCCATTGTCGATGAGATGGAGTGTCTACATTGCCTAAACCTATTGATATTTTAGTATTTTCCTCAATCAACTATGCATTTCCTATACTTATTGAGCTGCCAAAGATGGATTGAACAAATTGGTTTGAATTTCCCATACTAGGATGAGGCCAATTTCCACATTGCAGCCATTGGGGGATTGAAAAACCATAGTTCTGACTTGTGCTAAACACCCTTGTATTGACTAGAGGTGTTGTACTGGAACTTGGTGCATAGGGACTTGCACTTGTAGGCTTTAGTGGAGGAGGTACATCATGTAGATGATATTGAGGGAGCTTGATGTTTATGAGGTCTTGTAAGATTTGTAGATTGTATGCAAGTGTATCTAATGCATTAGGAATGACCCTCCCTCCTTCACTTTGAAGACATTATTGTGCCTTTATTTGTTCCCTTTCATGCCTTGCCATTTATTTTTGGTGCTCTTTTTCTCGCTTCTTTGTCACTCTTTGAATCCTTTCTTCTCTTAGTTTTTCTGCTGCAACAATCCTTACTTCCTTCTTCTCCTTTTCTTAGTCTCTCTTCTTTTATTTTATAGCCTCCATATCCCTCTTGTTTTTCTCTTCCTCTACCAGTAGGTTCATGTAGGCATCTGAAGTGAGCAATAATGAACTCCTTCCTAGTTGAAGATAATCCGGTGCTCCCGTCGATCAACGTCCTTGGATTCTCTCCATTGGTAGCTTTAGGATTGGCCTAGTACTAGTGTGTTAGCTGGAGCATCAGCTAGGGGTAGTGTTTCATAACCATTGTCTTCTCCCTCTTGTCGTTTCGTTTCAATAGGGTGTTCCTCTTCACCTGCATAATCCACGTAGTAATGGGCATGTTCGTTATTTATGGATGTAGGTTGTGAAGGCATGTTGAGGCTTTGATCATTGGTGTTGGATATAATATTTATGTTCATATTCATCATGGCATCTACTAACCACTGTCATTCAACTTGGCTTGGAATTTTCAATTGTTCCTTGGTTATTCATGTTTCTTCACCACATACATCCACGTTCTCCTCAACATGGTCATTATTTATATTCTCTCCAGATGTTGTGTGATCTTCATTTGACCAAACAAATCCCATGTTCTCTTTAGTTCGTTCATGATCATATTGAGTGGCATTGACCTGCTTATCGTCGTCACCCAATGGCACACTATCTCTTTGAGATAGGGATGACATGTTAACTATAGAATTTGCATCTTCCTATTCATTTAAATCAAATGCTTCACCACACCTAGTATTATGGATAAGAGCATCTTGATTTAGTGGCTAGATTCCAGTCCTCCTAAAACCTACCTTGATATTCGATGGGGTAAGATATTTTGTTGGCATGCTTTTTGTCAACTCAAGTTCAGATCCTTGTTCGTCAACAAAACCAAAGATATCTGCCCGACAAAGGATATCTACATCAGTAACACATACGACGCAGATGAATTCTCACCCAATATATCTTATTGGGAACTGCCAGAACCACGTTTCTGCAGTTATGAGGGGGATTTCCTTATTACAACAGTATCAGAGCACTCGACCGAAGCCAGGGAATAGACTTATGTCTCATACATTCATCCAAGAAGGTAACCTATTGGGGCACATGGGATGTCGGTCTATCCCCACCAATAGATGGTCCTCTACCACCGGAAGATGGTGGTTGTACCCCGCCAGAGGAAGAGGGCCCTACTTGGTCAATAGTTGTGGTGTGTCGAAAAAACATCTCATCTAGAGTAAGAAATGCCTTCTGTGTCTGGGTAACCATATCATGTGCAGGAGGGATGTCTGGACTCGGTAGATGGGCATGGGGTGGAGGTATCTGTTGATTGGCATCTCTATTCCTAGCATTGGGTCGGTTTTGGGGCATCCCCCTACCAACACCATGGAACCCCAACATGTCAAAATAGTTGACATGTTTTCCCATCGCAAACTTTGCATATAGTTTCTGGAGGAAGTACATCAGTACTTTCCTATTGTTGTGTGGGGGAATATCAAAAACCATGTACCACATGTCCATCCAATGGTCTCTAATGAGTGTACAGATGCACCACTCAATCGAAATATGTGGCATGTTGCTCTCCATAATGTCATCCATCCCAAACACTCTAAATAATGTATATATGTGCTCTTTGGTTATTTTTAGCTTCTTGATCTCGTTATAGCTCAAACCATCGACACATTCTCGTCTTTTGGTTTCCTTGTAGGATGCGATGCTATACAAAGCATCTTTCGATCTAGCGATCGTATAAAGTATTGTCAGCAATGATGCTGACAAGGAGCGGTGGAGCTCATCTCCACCCCTTCAGGCAGAATCAATCTCTCTAAGATGACCAATAACTCTCAATATCTCTGCATTGTGGTCCATAGTAGCCATTGCAATCATAAATACAAATAAAATATCATTAGAAAAATAAACGCATGGTATAAAAATATATCTCTAAGCAATGAAAATTGTAAAACTAATGTACGACAAATAGCAACATAAACTAAATTTATTATTTAAATTTTAAAATTGATCTTGAATTTTAAAGTAAAGAATAAACATTTAACATTTTTTTCATTTTAAATTTATGTCCTAAATTCAAGTATTAATCCCAATTTCCATATGCACGTGTACATAAAATGTCATATGTGCATATGTTGATTGGGAAGATCCTCTAGCTTATTTTAAGGCTTGGATTATGAAGTTTCATCGAAATTGTGAGGTGCTGACTAATGCCCTTGCAGGACCAACTCCCAGATTGCGGGTAGAGGCAAGGGCTAGAGCCTAGAAGAGACAGCAGAATGTGCTATTGATGAATAAAATCCCAATACATGCAAGGATTTTGTTAGGTATGTAATTATTTGATGTAGCGTGATTTTTTGGATCTTTGTTTATATGTAATTTGGGCCATGTATGGATTCCACTTGATGTTAGTTTAGTTGTATGCACTCTTTATTTATACCCGTGAGAGACTTTGCATAATTGTGTATGGTGGCTTTTATGGTTGCAAGGTTTCCACTGGATTCTATCATGTATGATAGTATGTGATTGGCATGTAATCAAATACATCAACCTCCCTATGTATCTTGATGTTCGTAGAGACTATTGTTGAACTCCGTTGTCTTGACCTTAATAAAAAAGTACCCTTCAGTCAAGAGGAAATATTTGTTAAGCATGGGAAGCTTCTATAACTTATTTTAACACTTGGATTAGGAAGTTTCATCAAAACTATAAGGTGTTTATTGATGTTCTTGGACGACCAACTTCGATATTTCGGATAGAGGAAAGGGATTTACCATGTTTGTTTTGGTTTACATTGGGCATGTAAATTACTTATGCAAACTTGCAATATACTTGACAAACTTTGCTATTTGTGAATTTTGGTATGGATTCACAAGGGTGCTTGTGAATATGCACATGCAAATAGTGAAATTGATTTGTTTTTTATGAGTAAATTGGGGTTTTGGTTTCCATTGGGCATGTGAATTTTGGTATGGATTCACAAGAATGCTTGTGAATATACATATGGAAATAGTCAAAATGATTTTGTTTTATGATTACATTGGGGTTTTGGTTTCCATTGGGCATGTAAATTCCTTTATGGGCATATAAATTTTAAAAAAATTGGTTTAAATTCAAAATAGGGCATATAAATCATTGAATATAGAGAAATTATCATGAGAGGATTTGAAAAAAATACCTCACAAGGAAGAGATTGATCACAAGGTGGAGTTTGTTGGCCTTTTCTCACCCAAAACGTGTTCGCCCTAGCTCGTTTTGCTCTGCCCAAACTTGTTTCAACGCGTTGTTGTGGCAAAAATGATGGGATCGACCTGTTTTAACCATAAAACAGGTTTTACTAAATGGGAGCGCGATTTTGTTAGCTAAAATGATAGCGTGATTTTGTTCAATACAATGGGAGCGCGATTTTGTTAACTATTCTAATTGGCATGCATGTTGGCATCCTTGGGACTAGGCTTGGCAGGGTCGGGATTGCTTGGGATGATTTATATTTTATGGATAAAGAGTGATTGACTTCACTCTACCATTGCATCTAAACGGTCCCTCAACTTTGTGCACTCACCTGTATACCAGTTCCTCGGTATCATGTCCAAAGTATGTATAAGTTGATAGACCCATTCCTGTCACGGCGATGTCTCCCATGTTGTGCGACAATGCTCAATATGCTCGACAGGATTAGTCATTATTGTATATTTTGGACAACTATAGAGCATATTATCTCTAAATCGGACTTCTAAGAGTCTTTGGCATTGGGGCCATTCTAAAATAGTCTACATGTGCGCAAACCACCATCTTGCAGGTGTAGCCTTCAATCCAAATTCTAGATCTAACAAACGTTGAGGTGTTGTTACTTTCTCTTCAAACTCTGTCAGAAAAGACTGGGCTAATCTCTAGACCATTTGCACCAGGCCCCACCGCCTGCCGTCGAGAGAAGCCTGACTCTGTTTGCATCACCCCAGCCCCGTCGACTGCTGACAGAATCGGCACAGAAGCCCGATGCATCACTGTAACTGATTACTCTACCAATTTCATCAATAATCGATCCTCAATTTTTTATTGGCATTCAATATCTTATTGTATTGGAAGTCATGGTGATGCTAAATTGAAAAATGTCTTGTGTTCAACATGGATCAACAAGACTGCGTGGAGGCACTGTCAAAACACGCCAATATCCAACCTCTGCATATGTAATTGAATTGAAATCCATGGTCACTTAAAATTATTTTGGGTATTAATTGCAATTTACAGTGTGGAATGAATTGGAGAAAGAAAACAGAGAGTTATTGTAGAGACGCAGCAGCTAATTTACCCCATCAGCGACTCGATCAAGATTGCTCTGATTTAAGATAAATCCGACCAGCCAGTTTTAAATACTCCGAAATAAATAAGAACGGATTAGATTGGAATCGGGTTTGTTCAATGTACAGCAGCAACTGAAATTGGTTTTAGTGTTTGTATAAATGATATGTCTTTTACCTCTAAAAACTATATGGACATGTTATTTCTGTGTTCTTTGATCTGTTTATGTTATTAATAATTTGTATCTATATTTCTGCCCAAATCAGTTGTCACTATGTTTATTGGACTGCAAATATGGTAGTAGGGAGATCGATTCGATTAGATTGGGGTACAGGACTATTTTTCTTAATTTGAAATTAAGAATTAAATTGACGTTTTTGCGAATCTGGTTGAGATCTACGGCCATTAGAAGAGAGATTAGAGAATATGTTCAATTTTTAGCAGTGTGGGAAGAGATCAACAGTTGAGTGAGGAAGAACATGCCGAAAACGCCCATTGGCAGAGATACTGTAGGATATGAAGGGCGGTTATTAAAGGGAGCAAAGTGTCATGATTCGCGTCAATACGATTAAAGGTTGTCACTTCGTGGGGAAAGAGACGCCATTAAAAAGTGAAACTTATAAGTGGTGTGTATTGCTTTTGTTGTGTACAAGTTCCATTTTTATAGGAAACCAATTTTTGTGATGTACGTAATAAATAGAATTCAAACGATGAGAAAATTTATTAATAATAATTATTATTATTTGTCTCTTTTGAAAAATTTTAAATATTTGGAAACTTGTCAATGAGGATAAACATAAAGCTGGCACTTGATATTTAAAAGACATTGAGTAGACAAATATATTCCAATGTTTTCCATAAATAAAATATTTTTATATCAATCTTAAGTATATTTTTATATAAAATATCAATATATCAAGAACAATAGACTATAAATTGGTTTGATATATTGATTTTTAAATATATTGAAAATAATTTGATTGAATTTAAAGAGGTAGTGCGTTAATTAATTTTGAAATGTGACGTTTCGATTTCTACTTTATGATCATCATCAATAGACAATGATGATTCTTATTTGACGTTTCAATTCTGATATACGCGAGCTATAATGGAGCAAGTTGTGTGTACGCAAGTTGTATAGTTGTTAATCCACATGTATCAACAAAAATATGTTTTTTAGGGTTTTGACTCAGCATCAAATATATACTATGTTTGTAGAGGGACAAGGTAGGACATCAAGGCATGTTGCATAGGTGTGGAAAATCATGCTATAACAGATGCCCCATAATGTGTGAGATCAAAAAGGTAATCAAAATGGATGAAATACATTATCAATCCCAGAAGTGGGCACATCTCTTGAGTCAAGAAGATTATAAATAAGCAAGAGATGAATGTGGTGAAGTAAGCTTGTGAAAATGAAAATATGAAATAACAACTTGACAAGCTTCAAACGTTCTTGGGGTATTAATGCCTCGTTGATCACATGATATCGTTATGAAGCATAGTCGTAGTGTGCAATACAGTTAAGCATGAATAACAAGAAAACACACTAAAAGAAAGGATACCCATAGTTTGTATGTGTCAAGCTCTTGCTCAGTGAAGATGCAGATTGCAGATAAGCAAGTATGACTGAGCTAGAAAGTCTATTCAGATGTAGACACATATCGCAGTTTTCTTCACACATCGTATTTTTGAAGAACTATCTGACATAGATGTACATATGCAAACACACTGTTACAACTAATTTTACCACACATGGTTGATCACATATTTATGGCCTTCCCTGTCCCTCTGTAGACTCTTTGGACCCCATGGACTGATATTATACTTTGATGTTTCCAAGTTCATCCCTAAAAACACATGTTTATTGTTGTACGCAACTTTTAATCCCATACTCATGTGTATACGTGACTTTTGACCTCAAACCCACATACATTGGGATGTGTGCATAAATCTAAATACTTTTGGAGTTTTCCTTGATGTGTGTCTGAACCAATTGAATCTTGACCTTCCATATACCTCGAGATCGCTCAGATTTGACCCTCCATTACCCCTTTGGAGTGTTATATAAGGAACCCCTTGGATACATTGAAGGGGAGGAATTGAAGAGCAAGGAAACTATAGTCCATTGTTGCTGTAGCTTGCATATACTTGAGTCTACATCCATTTGACCCTTTAAAGCACTTTGTGTTTTTCCCAAGCTTGCCTTTGTTTGTGAGCTTGGTACCGAGAGATGGAGGATTGAGGTGGTGGAGGCCTAGGTGGAGGACTCAGTTTCTCCGGTTCGGAGACGTGCCGACAGAGGTTGTCACTTGTGTAATCTCTTATTTGATTAATAGAAATATCTTTTCCTATCCAATAATGTGCATTTGAATGAATATTGAATCCATGGATATGTTTAATTGATTATACATTGTTGATTATGTATGCTAGAGTAGATCTAACATCATATTATATATCATGCTTGTCTTGTTTGTTGTTGTTGAGAGCAAATTGCTAGTGCAAGCGAGATTGAAAAAAGCTTAACGAGGATCTACTTGTACTGTCCGGAATAAGGTACGACCCATGATCCCTTAGTGTTAGATATTTGGTTTCTCTTGCACATGGAAAATGATTGATTTCTCAGGTCTAGTTGTCTGTTGTGGTACACCCCAAGCCATAGGAAGTTTCTCTCCGTAACAAAATTGGCGACTCCACTGGGGAGGTTCCTAGTTGTTTCTCATTGGGGGCTTTCGGTATTCAATGTAATTCAATTTCTCTGATTTCTCTATTTCTGTGTCAGGTCTGGGGGCATGTTTTCCCAGTAGGGTCCTGAAGGAGTAAACTTTGTCTCAGCTTGTCTGTTTGCCTTATTTTTCTTCTTGTACGTGGGTTTAGCTTTCACAGTCACGTATGTATGTTGGTTTTGCTGAGAACAGTCGTGTATGCCTTGATTTTTAGCCTTATTGGGAGGATTAAGTGTTGCTGGATGATTTTGGATGATTGTTGAGTCTTCTTGGATGCTTCTAGAGTCTATTTAATCCCTCTGTTTCTGACCAAAGACTGTTTTGAGTTTGATTTTTAGAAATGTTCTTGTCATTCATTTTATACTTTTTGTTTTGAGATTAGTGCATTAGGTCTCTTTTACTTTGGTACTTTGCTTGGATGTTGTTTGTCATTGGTTGCAGAGTCTGAGGGTTGTAGAGTCATCTTTTTTGCTTTTATATCTCATTTAATTCAAAATACAAAAATATTTTGCTTTTTGCATAGTTATGCATTGCTTGCATTTTGCATTATCATGGTACTTGCATTAGGTTTGCTTGGTGAATTTTAGTCATATTTTCATATAGGAATGATTGCACTCACATTTGAAGGAAAAATTTTATACTTCATGTAGTAGCATACCTTGTTTTTCATTCTACACAGAGCATTTGCATTGATTGTTAGGTGTGCATTTTGCTTCATGTTGTGTCATAACACCATAAGTTGCACGACCATTACCCTTTGAGTAGAACAACCAAATAAAATCAATGCTTAATAAAATAAATTACACTATTTTCTTTTCTAGGGTGCATCAACAAGATTAGGTTTTAGGGTCTAGGAATAGTTCATTGTAAGTTAGTTCTCCAAGACCACTAAATAAAAAAATTAGGTATCTGTCCAAGTGAAAGTCTGAAACCCTTGGTATAATTATTGTTTCTCAAGATGCTCCTCTTACACGGGAGTTAAGCACGAGGCAGTGCACGCGATTGTGATTGGGATGACCCCTGGTTACTTTCTGTGAGCACCGAAGATATTTCCAGGATTGTATTCGTATCTGGGGGCCTTTGAGGTATTGACTGGTGCACCCTTGGGTACCAGTTGTGCATTCAGGCTTCGAGATTTGCTACCCTACCCATATGGTCAATCCCACCTGCGACTGTCCGCCTAAGCATTGGTTATATTGAGGTGACCTTAGTTGCCTTACCTAGGTTATCGAGGGGGTATTTGCAAAGGTTATTTTGCAGGTGTCCTGTCCAGGAAGGGGTCGAACAACATAGTCTCTATATGTGTTGAAGCTGAGGGCCACTATAATTGGTTATGAACCTCTGCTTGTTGTGTATGTGAGTTTCAAGCCTCTCCTAGGTGAGACATACCTGCTTCATTCAGGAGCTCACTTATCCTACCCTTGGTTTGCTCATTGTTTGGGTTTATATTTTCTTAGGTGTATGCTCTGTGCACGCTAGTCTGCTTTGGGTTGCGTAGATAGATCGAGTATTTTCTTTTTGTTGATTCATTGTGGATCCGAGTGTGTCTCCCCATCGCTCTTGTCATTTAACAGGTCTTCCTCCTTCTACGTCTCCTCCTCCCTTGGGAGAGAGAGCCAGACATTCCGAGCGTACTAGTCATCACTTTGATTCACATAGAGATCTCACCATGAGTCGTCATGAGCATGAGGTCCTGGAGCTTCCATTTTCCCCACCTCCAGCAGTGGAAGTTGATCCTTCAAGAACATATGGAACTCCACCTGAGTCTGGTCCTAATGGGACTAGACTGTCACAAGATGATTTATCATAGTTTCCTGATTACATTAGCTCCGACCCCCGGTATTGGTTATACTATCTGGGTGAAGAGACTCGCCATGAACCCACCAGAACTGGCCACATTAGATATGTCATGCTTGATATTCCCGATCCCAGTCCGACACCTCATGTCGAATCGGTTGGTACCTTGGTACTGCACGTGGGGGCACTTCCATTCCTTTCCATGCGGAGAGGTTTGGTAATAGTAGTCACATTTCCATCCACTCCAGCGGCGGTAATTCCTTCACACACACAACCCAGACCTAGCACTAGTGTTTCTCTTCGGGGACCTTAGCCGAGACATGTGAATATTGGGGGTACAAGCTATATTCCTTCACATATTCCATCGTCTTCTCAACCTGTTTCTTCGAATTCCTTTTTGACGCATCCTCTTCCTAACTTTAGTGGTCCTTCGGGCCGGACTTCAACTGCAAGCCATGTTCATCCTGCGACTTCTAATAGTGTAGTATCACAAATCCAAGTGCCTCCTTCTGTATCAGCAGGTCATGTACCTGTTTCTGGATCGTCTCATGGAATACCTCGTGGATCATCTCATGGTCTAGATCATGGAGCTTCCCATATACCTACCTATGGATCATCCCATGGAACGCCTCATGGGACACCTTATGGATCATCCCATGGACCATCTCATGGTACAGCCTATGGAGTTTTCCATGGACATTCTTATGGACCGCAGTACAGACAAAACTATCAACCATTTGGGTACGTGTTTCAACAACCCGCTTACTCTTCTAACTATGGCTTTGTAGCACCTCATAATCAGGGTACTCTGCATTACAATGCTTCCATGCAGCCCTTCATGGGTCATATGGGAGGAGGTTATTATCCCACTAACCAAGGCCATGGTGTGTATAGCAATCAACCTTATATGAATTAGTACTACCAGGGAGTGTGACATCGACCGTCTCAACCTAGGCTCCCTTTCGTTGCGACCTTGAACCTACCTGATTTGTCGAGATTGACAAATGATCATGTGTTTCATAATCCGGCATGGCCGGCAGTCCCTACCAAGCTTCCTTCGTACATTCCCAAGTTTGAAGGTAAGGCTGGTGAAGATCTTAGTGAGCATGTCACAACCTTCCACCTTTGGTGCTCTTCTAATTCATTACACGATGACTCCATCCGTTTGAGGCTATTTCAATGCACCATCATGGGTCCTGCGACAAAATGATATATAGAGTTACCGGCGGGGACCTATACTACGTTTGATGAACTTTCCATGACTTTTCTTAATCATTTCCAGCTACCCATACATTACGACGTCAATACCGAACTCTTGTCGACATTCTAACAAGACAAAGCCACACATATTTCGGATCATATTCAAGAGTGGCATAGATGAAAACGATTAATTAAATACTTTATACCACCGAAGTTTCTTCTAGAGTGGTTCCTCAAGTCATTGTTACCTTATATCGCAAAGGATGTTTCTACGTTCAGAGTTCAAAATGAGGACCAAGCTATTTTTAGGGCTCAAGAGTTGGATTTGATCTATGCTCAATCCAAACTCTTGTATGTGATTATCCCGAATGCTCCAAGTTCCAATTTCGACCCCAAGATTAAACCTGGGCCACATGGCAATGGTATTGTTGGCTCCACAAGTACCAAACCTACAGACTCGGTTACAAAACAAGCAAGCTAGTTATCGATTAACCAACCTGCATCGGGACAAGCTATGACTTCATCTCAACCTACCCAATAGGAGAGTGTACTTTCAGTGCAAACGTCGAACCTGAAAGGAAACCAACAGCCTGGAAGGAATAAAAAGAAAGGAAAAAATAATCGTAAGGGTGGGAATAAAAATGAAAATGGTAATACTAATGACAAGAAACGAACAATGCTGGGGGGGACAAGCAGCCTAAGTGTAAGGTGAATTTTCCTTGTAAGTTGTGTAAGGACGATCACCTCACTTACTTGTGCCCTCGTATGGAGGACGCCCTGAATTTCATAGCACAGGGCCCAGCTGTGTTTACTAATCATTTACCTAATAATAAAAATATGAACTCGAGGACCGTTGATCCTAGTTGTGCGTCTGATGGAACTCAAAACCCACCGGAGGCTGCTAGTGGTCATGGTTGCATCAATATGGTGAGATCTACCAAAGTTGTGACACATGCGAAAGATTATGGTTTGTCACAACCAGAACTTGGGAAAGAACCTGATCCACCTGAGAGCTCTTTGCGAATTGAAAAGCCTATGGATAAAACTGAAGTTCTGCCTCGCATTCCTAAGGGAGTCTTGAAGCGCTCGGGGCACAATCCTAATGCTTGAGCCACCTAAAACTATTCAGTTGTCAAGGATTTGGGTTAGACTCCCTATGCGATGGCCGCATTAGAACTGCTTCAGACTTGTCATTCGCAGAGAAATGCCTTGTTGTCTGCTCTTGGGGTTAGTGATGATAGCTCTTCGTCCATGATCAAATTTGAAACTCGTGGAATCCAACCTCGTTTTCCTTACTACATGTCTCTTTCGATTCATGTAGAGTGTCTCAACAACACCATCATGCATACTGTCATTGATGAAGGCGCTGCTGCTTTCGTGATGTCTTTGTCATGTTGGAATGGTTTAGGTTCTTCCACATTGTCTCATTCTGCCAACATGTTGACTGCTTTCGATGGAAGTTCATTTCGGCCGCACGATATACTTCCCTCTCTAGAGGTCCTATTGGGAGGGAAGACTATCACAATCGAGATTGAGGTGGTTGATGCGTCCCTTGACTACAATCTTTTGCTGGGTAGGAACTGGATGTACAATATGCAAGCTGTAGATTCTTCCCTATTTCGAGTGGTTTGCTTTTTGTTTAAAGGGAAGATCATTTCTATTGGTCAAAATTCCTTCCAGAATACGAGTGTTAACGCATCATCGGGGGCTTCTATCCCAATTATTAATCATTCTCAGCCAGCAACTGAGAATGTGGGTGTGGATATGTATCCTTCTCTCATGGGAAACTTTAGTTGTCCCACGCCCATTCTTATGATTGGGTCTAGTCTTGGTGGGGCTTCATCCTCGTCGAATTCGGTATCCTTTTGCAGTACTAATATGGAAGATCCTTGGACTCTTCCTTCATCAAGTACTTCGAGTGTGCCTGTTGAGACAGATGTACCATTGCTTGCAACAATGGTGGCATATCAAGAGAATCTTGATCATGTTGTAGAGCCTAGTCCTTCCTCTTCGCGGACGGAGGAGGAAGACCCTTATGTGCTGCTTACATGGGCAGTAGAGTCATCTCACTCTCACGACTGCCTTGATGATGTTTTTTCTGTCAGATGAAACTATTCTTCAGGCCATTTCTGGGATTGAACAACCTTGGGAAGAATTGCACCATAGATCGTATTTCCTTCCTGAGCTTGATCGTTTAGAGTGTGATGATTTTAGGGAGATTCTAAGCGATAAAATTGGTAGCCCCATGGTCCCATTAAGCTCTCTTGGTCAGATGGCTGAAGGGAACATGGCTAACCTGTCACCAACAATTCCTATCAATATTTCTCGTGATCCTGGTAAGATTGAGAATGTCTACATTGGGGCAGATTGTTCCCCCGATGAGATTAAAGAGTATACCAAGTTGTTTAAGGAATTTCGTGATATTTTCACTTGTTCATATGAAGAAATGCCAGGTATAGACCCTTGTATTGTCGAACACAAAATCAAAACTTATCCGGATGCAAAATTGGTTCGACAACATTTGCATGTCGCGAATCCTAGAAAAGCACCCACCATTAAAGCTAAGATAGAGAAACTGCTCAAGGCTGGTTTTATCTATCCCGTTCCCTTGACAGAGTGGGTTTCAAATCTCATTCCGGTGTATAATAAGTAGGGAGCGATCTGAATATGCACTGATTTCCATTATTTAAATCGAGCCTGTCCTAAAGATAATTTCCCTACACCATTTATTGATCAAATTTTGGATGAGTGTGTGGGAAGTGCAGTATTTTCTTTTATGGATGGATTTTCTGGATATAATCAGATACAAATTAAGCCTGAGGATCAACACAAGACCGCATTTATTTGTCCTTGGGGAACTTTTGCATATCGAAATATGCCCTTCGGCCTTAAAAATGCCAGAGCTACGTTTCAACGGGCCATGACCTTAATCTTTCATGATCTTAAAAAGATTATCAAAGTTTATTTGGATGATCTCGCTGCTCACTCTCATTTGAGAGTGCGTCATCCTTACCATTTGTGATTAGTGTTCGAAAGGTGCCGTCATTATCAAGTTTGTTTAAATCCTCATAAGTGCATCTTTTACGTGAAAGTTGGTTGTTTACTAGGATTCATCATATCCAAGGAGGGTATTAGAGTCGATCCCTTTAAGGTTGAGGCAATACTTCAATTGTCTCCCCCGCGTAACATTCGACACCTTCAATGTTTACAAAGTATGGCGAACTTCTTGCGAAGGTTCATGGTCAATTTTTCCAACTTGACTAAAGGCTTCATGTGTCTGTTGAAGAAGGACACCCCTTTTTACTGGGATGAGCAATCCCAGGAGTCCCTCGATGCTCTTAAGAAATCCTTAGCAACAGCCCCCATGCTTAGTCCACCAAACTATAGCCGTGATTTCTCGATTTATGTGGCCGCGTCTCAGGAGATGGTTGGTATGGTATTGGTTCAAGAGGATGAGGAGCTCCATGAGCATGTCATATATTATTTGACCCAAAACCTTATTAATGCAGAAATTCATTATTCCCATGTGGAGAAGCTAGCTTTATCCACTGTTATCAACCCAAATGGCACTTCTCCATCTGAGTTTCGACACTTCATATGTTGGCGCACAAAAGGACATTTATGGATTGAAGGTTGCCTAAAACACTATAGATAGGCATGTTATGAAATACATTCACTATCCACCTAGCTTTCCATTTTTACCTTTTTACATGTTGAATGTTGTATGCAACTCTTATCATAGCAACCCGCATACATACGCGACTATTCCTATAGCATATCGCGTACTGTATGCGAGTATTGTCATTGCAACCCACGTACAGATCTGTACGCGGGTTTCCCTTATAGCAACTCGCGTGTCATACATGGGTTTCCTGAATCAACACTCGCGTACATCTTCATTTGACATTAAAAATAATAAAACGTGATTAATGGAGATTTGTTAAGCCTTAATCATTAACTATCTTAACTGTCTCAACCTCCTCAACCTTCGAAACTGCTCTATTTCCTTAAGTATAAATAGATGCCTTGGGGAGGGCATTAATCAATCATACTTGTATCTGTTATCAGCCCAAATGGCACTTCTCCGTCTGAGTTCCAACACTTCATATGTTTGCGCACAAAAGGACATTTATGGTTTGAAGGTTGCCTAAAACACTATAGATAGGCATGTTATGAAATACATTCACTATCCACCTAGCTTGTCGTTTTTACCTTTTTACATGTTGAATGTTGTACGTGACTCTTATCATAGCAACCTGCGTACATACGCGACTATTCCTACAGCATATCGCGTACTGTACGCGAGTATTGTCATTGCAACCTGCGTACATATCTGTACGCCGGTTTCCTTTATAGCAACTCGCATGTCATACGTGGCTTTCCTGTATCAACACTCGCGTACATCTTCATTTGACATTAAAAATAATAAAACGCGATTAATGGATATTTGTTAAGCCTTAATCATTAACTATCTTAACTGTCTCAACCTCCTCAACCTTCTAAACTGCTCTATTTCCTTAAGTATAAATAGAGGCCTTGAGGAGGACATTAATCAATCATACTTGGAGAGCAAAGTTATGCTGGTGGTATCTATTCAGAAGTCTTTGGAGCAGCAGAACTCAGAATCCTTTCATTGCAAAGGAGTCATTGTTTCAGGCGTTGGGTTGTACACTTATCTCATTCACTATTGTTAATAAAGAGAATCCTTCTTCCAACTTTGTGTTGAGTTACTTTCATGTGTCATGGTTTGATGAATATTTATGATTGAGCACTCTATATATTGTTTATCTAACTTGTTATATAGACATGCATAAGTTTGTACTTGGAGGATTTTCTCTTTGCAGGTGAAGGAGGTGCATCCCTGAAAGCTTTGGAGAAGAAGCAGAGCAGGAGAAGTCAAAGCTTGGATCAACCGTCATTAATCGGGTGAGTCCATTCTATCTTCCTATTTCCTTTTTGTACTTTAAATCTAATTGTCTGTAAGTTTTAAGAGTACGTTGGTAACCGAGACCTTCAGTTATAAGGGTGTTTATTCCTGAACAACAGAACTGGCGACTCCGCTAGGGAGCCCAGACTGCTGTAGGTTATTTCTATTTACCTTTGACTAGTATTTTCCTTGAGTTTGTGTGTGGTATCTTGTCTTGGTTCATGCTTAGGATAGTGTTTGAAGACCTTGAAAAAATTTCCTTTTTTTTAGAAAATTTTGTACTTGTACGCAGGTTGCTTTTTCATACAATCACGTACAGAGGCCTGCGTACGCGGGTTGCTCTCTAGGATAGTCGCGTACAGTACGTGAGTTTCCCTTGTACACAGTCGCATACAAGCCTTGCATTGGAATTTTTGGGTTAGGGTTTGCTTGTCCCTATCCCTCTATAAGTTCTGTTTGCTGGTTAGTCTTCCTTATAAACACTGTGTTGTCAGTTTGATGACCTTGTTGGCCACACTTTGTGCTTTCTTGTAAAGCCCTTGAGTTTCTTTTGTTTGGATTGTCTTTTGTTTGCATTTTGAAGTGAATTTTCCTGTTTGGGTTATAGGTTGAGGTGTTAGTTGTCTGAATCCGTGATTAGAATTCTAGACACTGTTTTTCCAGTCTATCTTTGTATAGTGATTGGTTTGTCACTTACCTTTGTGTGATTTCAGTGATTTCTTGTCATTGTGCCCACTCAAGCTAGGGTTCCAAGTCTTCCCTTGTTGGTTGATTTTTGGTCTTATTAATCCATTTTACTTCACTTTGCTTGCTTTATACAATTGATTTAATTAAAACATACTCAAGCTTAGTGCATTTAATTGCATAGTAGTCTTTGAGCATTTTAAAAAGTGAAAAGAAAACATTTTCAAGCTTTTGCATGTGATTTTGCATAGAGTAGTTTTACTTTTAGTTTTAAAATATAATATAAAAAAACTACAAAAATATAGTCTTAGTGTTCTCTTTATCGTTGCATTTTTCATCAATTTATATTTACAAAAAAAGAAAAAAGAAGTTTCCTTTAGTAGTGATAATTTGCTTTGAAAACATACACCTTTGCTTTTACATTTCTTATCGAGTCAAAAACATCATATTACTTCACTCCACTTCCTTTTGAGTAAGAAATAGCCCTTAAAATGAACGCAATAATTAAAATTTACTAGTAATTTTTATTTTTTGGGGCCATTCACCTACTAGCTTAGGCTAGACTTTGGGATAGGAAGTGTAAACTTCCCATAAGTTTTAAAATTCAGACACAGTGGACCATTCGATAGGTAAATCCTTATCTTTATCGATTGTATCTGGGAAGCTCCTCTCAAACGGGAATCAAGCATAAGGCCACGTGGAGGCATTGGACTGAGGAGATAACCCTCTGATTCCTTGTCAAAATGTAAATCGGGACTTTTACGCATCTAGGGATTCTGTCCTAGACAGAGTTTCGGGCTCAGCTACCCTACCCATGCTTGTGAGTCAGGTTTGCAACTGTCCCCCCAGACTCTTGGTATAGCTAAGGTAGCCTTTAGTCTCTTGACAATTAGGATTCATACCTAGGTAAATCGGAAGGCTATTTCTGGTTCACCTTGGATGGGCTTGGAAGATAACCCTTGTTGAAAGTGTAGGATGGCGGTGGGTGATTCCTTCGCTTGTGCCTAAGAACCTCTTCAAGGACGCCAAGTAACTGTTTTTCAGCTTTCTTCGGGAAAGCATATCTTTTACCCTTATTGACTATTGAGACTTTAGGAATTTTCGTAGTGAGTGCTTTGTGGTTTGTCTGTGTTTAGCTGACCTTAGGGTTTGAAATGTCAAATTTACAATCATGGAGGACCAACTTACCATAAGGTCATGAAGGTTGCAAAACCTTCCTCCTCTCATCACATTGGAGTCTCCACCTCCACCTCAAAGGTGGAGATTGGACACGGACGGTTCATTTGAACCGGTAGGAGTAAGTGAAGTTCCAGGTGAACCAGCACTTGTAGCTAACCGTTTTGATTTTAATACAGTTGAGATAGAAGACTTGCAGGCCGACGAGTTTGCAAGGAGTTTTAACACTCCCTTGATTGACTTAAACGATCCTGTGATCATCCAGGTTAGACCTTTTGATTCACCTGTTTTAGGTGTCCCTATGGGTAGGATAATGTCTACTACGGGAGAAAGTTCTTTTGATTTCACCTCAGCCTTCCCGGCTGAAGGGGTACTACCTCCCCCAGTAAGTGCCCCTAGATCTAGCATACCTACTACGCTATTGACTCCAGTGAGCCGCGTGGTCCAACCATTGGTTCCCACTGTCACACCCCCAGTTTTGACCTCGTTTGCATGATGTATAAAATGTAATTAATAATGGTGAGGAGCTCAAGGCAAAAACCCCACCATCGATTTGGTCGTGTATGTTTCGGCAATAGGGGTAGTTGCCGATGGTATGTCGTGCTATCCAGCACATTATAATGTGGCATCATGTAAATACGCACATCAAATAAAACTAAAACCACAACCAACTACGCCAGTGCAACGTTGAATGAAAAGGGCAAGGTTCCAAAGGATAAGGGTGTGGGGGATGTCAAACCTTGGTCTATGGGGGGAAAACCCATGTGTTGCCACCTTGTCTTGTTTGCCACCTTCCCTTGTCTCACCCAACCAATTTGATGTCTTGATGGAGAATGGCTGCTGGTGGTTGGGGCAGTTATTGTCTTTGGGAGTGGGGTGGCAGGACTGTCAGTCCTTTGCCCACACACCCACTCCACCCACGACCTTCCATACACTCCACTCCATCCCTGTCAGTTCACCTTCACGACCACGTCTGTTGAGGCTCACGGAGAGCAGTGGTCGATTCACCCTCACGCCTGGAGAGTTGTTCGCTCTCGCGCAGGCAGTTGGCCTGGTCTTCAGTTTCACGGTTGTGATCTGTGGAATTTCCCTCTCACGCAGGGAGTGCAGTCTTGCTCACGCACCTCCAATTCGCGTCCTCTCTGTGGGTTGTTCACCTTCACGCAGGAGGAGAATTCTTGCTCATTCTCACACGCAGGGATTTCCTGGTTTTACCCACGTGGTTTTCCTCTGCGGACCTGCGGATGGTTCAGCGGTATCTTTTCCTCACGGGCTGATTTGTGGGGTCTACATTGTTGTTGCTCACGCACGGATCGGGAGACTGTAATTTCTCCCCAACGCGGTTTGTGTAAGCCTTTCTCCAGCGACTTCGACTGTGTAACTGGGGCTGTGGTTTTCCCCAAGTTGCTGGTAATGTATGCGGATATGTTTTTGGGATTGTTGTTTTCCCATGCTGGGAGTGGTAATTGTTGTTATGCTTGGGGGGGGGGCTGTCTATTGTGGTCTGCATTGAGTTTCCCATGGCTATGGGGAGTGCTGTCATCATCCATTGTGGACTGTGGAGCGTTGCTATCATCCATGGTGGGGTTGTGGTTGTTGGTGCACCCTGGTTTGGGTTGTTGTTGAGTTGTTTTGGCCACATTAGGGCCAAGAACAACTCTGATTTGCCCTGTGGTCTTGAGCTGTGTCTCATTTTGGTTTGGGGTTGCCACCCTGTTGGTTATGCCTTCATCACAGAGCTGTGAATGAATTCTTTTGCTGCTGGTATGCAGTGGTTGTTCCTTGGACTATGCTGGCTTGGTCGATCGGTTGATGGCCTGATAAACCTAGCTGTGTTGGTTTGACTGATTGTGTCCCTCGGCTATGTGTAAGCCTGCCTTGACCCCTATCCTTGGAGGAATCATGCCTAGCTCGGGGGTGGCAGTGTGCTGAGAGATTGATGAGCACGCTGGCCTATGGTTGGGTGGAACGTTGTAGCGACGTAGCTGGTTGCAGGCGAGTTCTTCATTGAAAGATAAGTGTTGTGGTTACTTCATCTCTGCAATTATATTGATGTCAAATGAATTGTAATGAACATGTTGAATGCCGGAATTGTATGTGTGTTTGCTTCCGTTGTATGTTGATGTTTCATGCATCCCTGTATGCTGGATTATGCATTTGCTTGTATGATGGAATGCATCTTAGTATGCATTTGAATGTATGATTGAAGAATCTATGCATCCTGCTATATATGTTTAAGCAATTTAATATCAGCATTTAATCCTTGTTCATGATTCATGGGGTTGTTGCCTGTGTTTGGTGTGTTGGTTGCGTCCTCTTCGTCGGTTTAAGGGATGGGGACATGACAGTTACATGGTTACTGGGATTCCTAGTATACCTACTGTTCCTTCCTCCTTTGCATTCACTACCTAGAGCGGTCCGGTAGGATCCTCGGCTTTCATCCAAGGATTTCCTTGGAACGGGGGGCATATTCCCCCATCCACTCCATACGTAGGCCCATCACCTTCTTATGTAGTAGTGTAGTTTGGAAACACTACCTCTTAAGGAAAAGGTTTTCAAACTCTGGTCTCAGCCCCGTTCACGAGCTCTCCCTCTTCGTTATTTAGCGGAGGGATACCTGCTCCTTTTTTTCAAACCCCAGTTTCGACTGGGACGACCCAAACCTCTTATACTGCACCCCCCACATACAATCTTGTGGCTTATAGATGGAATCCGTTTCAAAGTAATCCATCCACTTCACAACCGATGGTAGGGGACAACCCCACCTTTACATATGGGCATTCGAGGGTAAGTCCCTCTAATACCCAGACTAGCACTTTTAGTGCTCCGGTGCGACCCAATATTCCTTTCCTAGAAACGTTAAACTTGCCAGATTTGTCTAAGTTGATGAACGACCCAGTGAGGCATGACCCCTCATGGCCACCTGTTCCCACCAAATTGCCATCGAACATCCCTAAATTCGAGGGCAAAGTTAGTGAAGATCCTGGGGCTCATGCCACCACATTTCATTTATGGTGTTCTTCTAATTCACTGAATGAAGATTCAGTTAGGTTGAGGTTGTTCCAAAGAACCTTAATGAACACTGCAGCAAAATGGTACATTGAGTTTCCTTTTGCTGCGTTCAGTAGTTTTTGGGACTTGGCTAGCGCATTTCTTAGCCACTTTCAACTTCCGGTCCAATATGATTTCGGAACGGACTTGTTATCTACCTTTAGGCAGAACAAGGCTACCCACATCTCGGATCATATCCAGGAGTGGAGGAGGCGAAGAGCCTTATTAAAGCCACTATTCCTCCTGAGTTCTTACTAGAGTGGTTCCTTAAATCTCTGTTTCCTTACATATCTAAGGACGTATCCACTTCAGGAGTGATGAATGAAGAAGAAGCCATTCTCAGGGCCCATCAATTGGATTTGATTTATTCACAATATGGGATCTTATATGAGATTATCCCTGAGGCACCGAGGCCTACCCACGATGTGGAGAAACCTAAGCCTGGACCCCATGCCGATGGCGTGGTTGGTCCGTAAACTCTCCCATTGTAGAGTCTTTGACCAAACAGCTTCATCAGTTGTTCGTCAAACATTCTACGGAGGAGGAGGCAAAGGCTGCCCCCTCACCCCAAAGTGCAAATGTTTTTGCACAGACCTCTCAGAAGGGAAATCAGCACAAGTAGAATCCCATGAACAATGCTGATGGGGGCAAGAAAGAAAATAAAAAGGTCAAATTCCCGTGTAAGTTGTGGCACAAGGATCACCTCACTCACCGTTGTCCCCTTATGGAACAAGCCCAGAAGTTGTTTAAAGCTCAACAATCGGCTGTCCTAAAGAATTCATTTCCCCAAGGGCAGAACTCTGCTTCAGCTTCTAATGTAGTAGGGGGCACTCTAGGTGCCCCTGACCCTAACTATATAAACATGGTTCGATCTTCGACTTTGCTATAGACTAGGAATAAAAACTATGAGAAAGAGACTTCTGAGAAGGGTAAGTCTATAGGTAAAACTTCTAACCCTCTCACTATTGAGAAGCCTGCTGAAACTATGCCTAAGATACCGAAAGGTGTCTTTAAGAAGACCTTGCATAACCCTAATGCTAGGGATGCTTCGAACTACTCCGTGGTTGAATACTTATCCCAAACCCTGTGTGCAATATCAGCTTTAGAGGTGCTACAGAGCTATCCCACTCAACGGGATGCACTCTTAGTAGCCTTAGGTAGCATGGATTCGTCGAGTCTCATGGCGAAATTTCACTTGTCTGATGTTAAAATTCGCCTACGTTACCATGTAGCCTTATCAATATATATCATCCATGGTGGAAAGACCATTGGAAGGGTAGTTGTTGATGAGGGTGCTTCTACATGCATTATGTCCTTGTCATGTTGGAAAGCTCTCAGATCCCCAGAGCTGGTCCCATCAAACACTCTGCTTACTGCTTTCGACGGAAGGTCATTCTGTCCACATGGTATCCTACCGGCTTTTGAGATAAAGTTGGCAGGGAAAGCAGTTTCTGTTGAAGTGGAAGTGATTGATGCACCTTTGGACTATAATTTGCTTCTGGGAAGAAGTTGGACTTATGCCATGTCCACTATTGCGTCGGTCGTCTTTCGGGTGGTAGTTTTTCCACATTAAGGAAAGTTGGTTACTATTGACCAACTCGATTTTACTCGAAAAGGCCGAATGGATTCTAATGAGTCCGTTGTGCCATTGGTTGATCAGGTCAAACTTGTTGCACAAAGCTTGGGGGCTGGAATGTACGCATCACTAATGGGCACATTTGATCTTCCAACCCCGATTAACTATATTGGTTCTACTAGTGTGGGGAAGTCCATAGCCACAGTTGTTGATAGGACTGATCCTTGGGTTCTCCCTTCCCCCCATGAACTGGAAGTGCCCCTATCAGTAGTGGAAGTAGCTTACGAAGCTATCACCCAAACCACTGTTGATCCCATTCGAGACCCTCTCACAGTCTTAGAGGACCTAGAAGAAGTCTATTTGCCTGCTTGGGCAGAAAACTCTTCGCACTCTACGGATTGTTTAGATATAGTTTTACCTTCTGATGAAGCCATTCTGGAAGCCTTGAACAGACGTGATAATATCTGTGAAGATCTTCATCATCGATCATATTTTCTTCCAGAGCTAAGTAGGATAGAAAATCAAGAGTTTCATATGAGACTGTCAGATGAAGTTGGTACACCCATCAATCCCTTACCCAGGGAAGGAATATGGCAAATATTTCTGCTACTATCCCTATCAACATCTCTGTGAATCCAGATGTCGTGGAAAATATATATATAGGTGCAAACTTCTCTCCTGAGGATATTACCATCTATACGGCCTTGTTTAAGGAATTTCACGATGTCTTTTCCTGGTCATATGAGGAGATGCCAGGCATTGATCCATCGATAGTTGAACATGAGATCCAAACATACCCTGATGCCAAATATGTTCGGTAAAAGTTAAGACCTGTCAACCCGCGTAAAGCGACGGCTGTGAAGGCTGAAGTTGAAAAGCTATTGAAAGCTGGTTTCATTTATCCCATAGCTCTGACGGAATGGGTATCCAATCATGTTCCTGTTGATAAGAAGCAAGGGACCATATGCATCTGTACTGAATTCAGATATTTGAATAAACCCTGTCCTAAGGACAACTATCCCATAACATTTATAGACCAGATTATAGATGCTTGCGCGGGAAGTGAAGTGTTCTCTTTTATGGATGGTTTCTCCAGATACAATCAAATTCAAATAAAACCGGAAGACCAACATAAAACTGCTTTCATTTTTCCTTGGGGTACCTTCACGTATAAAAAGATGCCCTTTGGATTGAAAAATGCTGGGGCAACCTTTCAACGGGCTATGAACTTTGCCTTCCACAATATCAAAGCCATTGTCGAGCCTTACCTTGATGGTTTTCCTGCACATTCTCACAAGAGGATTGACCATCCAGATCACTTACGGTTGATATTTGAGTGATGCAGATACTATAAGATCTGCTTGAATCCCCACAAGTGCGTGTTCTGTGTCCAGTCAGGGAGATTGCTCGGATTCATTGTCTCTAATAGAGGCATCCAGGTGGATCCATTAAAAGTAGAGGCCATTGTAAATCTACCTCCTCCTCGTTCTATCAGGAAACTTCAAAGCCTACAGGGCAAGTCTAATTTTCTTCGACGTTTTATCGTTAACTATGCCAAGATTACCAAGAGTTTCATGCGCCTGCTAAAATAGAACACCCCATTTGTATGGGATGAAACTGCACAACTCGCTTTCGAGGTATTGAAAAAATCTTTGTTGTCGCCACCTTTACTGCATCTGCCAGATTACTCTAGGGATTTTATATTGTATCTGGCCGCATCCGAGTCAACCATTGGGGTAGTCTTGGTCCAGGAAGATGATAAGCCCCAGGAGCATGTCATTTACTATCTTAACCGTGCTTTGGTTGGCCCCGAACTCAGGTACTCCCATGTTGAGAAATTGGCTTTAGCAGTTGTTTATGCTGTTCAAAGGTTACGTCACTACATTTTGCTGAGGACTACAACAATAGTGGCAGATGTGAATCCCTTTCGGTATGTTTTGTCCTGACAGATCATTGGGGGAAAATTCAACAAATGGATAGTCATTCTCCAAGAGTTTGACTTGGATTTCCAGTCCGCTAAGTCTAAAAAGTCCTTAGTTTTTGCTAAGCTTATAGAAGAATTTCCAACGGAAGAAGATGTAGTCATTGAAGATGACTCGTTCCTAGACGAGCATATCTTCTTGATATCCACCTCTGATCCTTGGTATGGAGATATACTTATCTATCTCCAGACTTTGAAGTATCCTACGGCTTCCTCGTAGGAGGAACGACGTAAATTACACTTTCATGCTAAGAACTACCTCATCATAGGTGATACTCTTACCCATGAGGAAGCAGAGATTGTCCTGAATGATTCCCATAGTGGAGCATGTGGGTGTCATTTATCTAGGTTAGCAACAGCCCAGAAGATACTACGTGCCAGTTATTTCTGGCTCACAATCGTCAAAGATTGTGTGGAAGTGGTGAAGCGCTGTCATCCTTGTCAGCTTTACACTAGAAAAATGCGGTCATATCCTGCTCTGTTGTTTCTCGTTGTCTTGGTGGGCCCCTTTATGAAGTGGGGGATTGATTATGTGACATGTAACCCAGCCTCAGCTAGGGGGCATAAATATATCATTGTCACTGTTGACTATTTTACGAAATGGGCAGAGGAAATTCCTACCTTTAAATCCGATGGGGAAACCACAGCTTTCTTCGTATTCAATCAGATTATAGCACGGTTTGGCATACCCAAGGTGATTGTCACTGACCATGGCAGTCATTTTCAAAATAGCATGATGACGGAACTGACCACTATGCTTGGATTCAGACAAGAGCATTCATCTTCATACTATCCTCAAGCAAACGGTCAGGTTGAGGCTGTAAACAAGACTTTGAAGACTATCCTCAAACGTACAATTGATGCAGCCCGTTCTAACTGGCATATCATGCTGTACCCTACTCTTTGGGCATACCGAAGTAATGTAAAAACTGCTACGGGTTTCTCCCCTTTCTAACTCATTCATGGAGTGGAAGCCGTGACCCCAGTTGAATGTGAAATCCCATCCTTGAAAATAGATATTCATGTGTTACCCGATACGATAGAGCTTGAAGAACATCTGATACACTTAGAACACCTTGATGAACAGCGTAGAGATGCGCTGACTACTAATCAAGCTCACAAGAATAGGGTCAAAACCCAATATGATAAGTCAGTCAAACCTCAGATTTTCTTTGAAGGGGAACTTGTTTTGCTTTGGGACCAAGACAAAGAACCCCTGGGGGCAGGAAAATTCAAGGACATGTGGTTAGGGCCTTATGTCATATCGAAGGTCTTAAAGAAGGGCGCATATGAGTTAATTGATTTTGATGGGAATAAGCTACCTGGGCCTAGAAATGGGCTCTACCTGAAAAAGTACTACACTTAGGCTTAGTGCTTTTTTGTATTTTATTGTATGTATTTTTATGTACATTAGTTTGTTGGTTTTGTTTTTTATACCATCTGCTGGTTGTTGCAGATGTCTTCCGAGAGGTACATAGGTTTCGCTGATGGCGCCAGTCACCACACTTGTAATCTAGCCTCAGCAGCATGGATCATTTATTCTCCCTCGGGACAGTTAGTTTCCTCAGGAGGCGCTTTCTTAGGTCCTACTTCTAATAATGTTGTTGAGTATAGGGTTGTAATTAAGCTTCTATGGGATGCTTTGTCATGTGGTATCACCCAGCTGGAAGTCCGACTGGACTCTCAACTGGTGGTTTCCCAACTCAATCGAGCTTATCAAGTGCGAAACCCTATTCTATTATGTCAGCTCATGCAAGTTAGGTTATTGGAAAGAAATTTTGAATTCATTATATTCAATCACATTCCAAGAAATCAGAATTCATTAACTGATGCATATGCTAATTACATTTTGGATTGGCATCTAACACACATTTCATAAAAATATACAGCATGCACATAAAAAACACTTGTAAATAAACCAACAATATATATATATATGTGTGTGTGTGTGTGTGTGTGTGTGTGTGTGTGTGAATATCTGTTTATAGATAGGTCGAGTCTCTGATCCTTAGATCCAGTCATCACTATATAATATACAAAAATATACAAGATGTGGATCGTAGTCCATCAAAATATCCTAGATCTAAGCAGGACCACCCTGGTCACTTGGACCACCTTAGTCCCCATGGTCTCTATGTACTCTGGCTTCCTCAGCCTCTTCGGCTTCGACAGCCTCTACAACATCTATGTACACTAAAACTGCTCTGGCCACCCGCCTCAAAAGGCATAACCAGACAAGTGGAACTACAACCACAAACTCTTGCATGAAAGCCGGGATATGCTCTATCCACAAGGTGGGCACTCTTTGGGTAAGCCTGGCCAACTTCCCCTCCAAAACCCTAATAAGCGCCTGGTCTTCACCTAAGACAAGACGAACAAACATACGTGGATTCCCCTCAGGGTGGACTGGTCCAATATCTGCATTTTGACATGTTTATAGTATTAGAACTCTTTTACATATGTATATATCTATATATTAAAATTCATAAAAATTTTAAAAAACTTGAAAATTAAAAAATTACCTAGCTCTCCCCATGCTCCTCCTGGAGGGAGGACAAGGTCTGGATCACCTCGAAAATCCATCCCGACATACAGAAACTACTCCAATGCTGGTAACTGCCACTCCCACCAAACATAGAAGTCATCATTGTATACACTCTGCACTGAGCCACCTCCTCCTTGGCGGAGGAAGATATCTCCCCATATGCTCAGCCTAGGATGACGTGGAGATTGTACTGGTAGGTGTATTGCAAGGCTTAACCCTCGCACTCTTGAAGAAGAAGAAGGCAACCAATATGCTAGAATACCCGAAGTTCTTTTGCCTTCCTCTCTTGCAGTCAGAGAGTTGTTTTCTCATAATTGGGACAACTCCTAAACACCAATCCACTGCCAACCTCATTTGGGTTCGTGTAGCTAGATGGAGTGAAGATGGTCCCGCAACCCTAACTGTGGTACTTGCCAGTACCTGTAGTGAAAGATCACGGATATGTGCAATGGGGATGCAACTCCCTCTCTTTTGGGTACCTGGTGCGCAGTACACATCAATGTAATTTTTGACACTTAGAGGATCACCGCCTCTGCCAATGCCCTCTAAGTTGACTAGTGATCCTTGTCATGACAGACCGGCAATAAAATATATGTCCTCTGAAGTAATTTCCAAAGTCTCACCTTGTAGGTCAAACATCCCTAAATCATGGTCCTAATAATTTATCATGAACTCTAGCAAGAGGACATTGGCCCACATGGGTGATGTGCAAAATAATTTCAACAACCCACTCGTTCATAAAACATGTACGATGGGGGGACTTTGGAGTGCTTCTTGGTACATATCCTCGTGCTCACACTCCCTCCATTCAAGCACCATCTTCACACCTAGCAAAACAATCATTATGAACCTTTAGTGGCATATAAAAATTAAAATTTTGATCCAAAATATTACTTTTTCCCTTCATGCAATACACGCAACTGTCTAGTTAGACATGTCGCATACTGTACGCGACTGTCCTTCAGGGAAACTCGCGTACATAACACGTGTACACGAGTTTCAATATAGTGAACCCGCGTACACAGCGTGCCTTGCTTTAAGGTGCTTAAAAACATAAAATTTGGACTCAAATTTGAAAATTGCTAGGATCAAATTGAAGAGCTCGGGGTGTAGGCTTACCTGCAACTTGCGGAATTGGATTTCGTCCACCGGATTTTCCACACCGATCGAATGAAGGTAGAGGTAAAAACTTGCTTCTTATGTTTAAAATTCAAATGGTGAGTTTTATTTTAGTTTTTGAACTATTTATAGAAATTATATTTCTAAAGTGGGTTTTTTCCTATAGTTCGAAATTTATTTAACTAACACCATATCTCTTTTGGCCTTGTAACTGGTTTTTCATCGTTCTAAAGTGTTTTTTGCTCCTATAGGGTGGTTTTTGTCATTTCCAATGCATTTTTGCCTCTATACTTAATCCATTTTTCAACTTAGCAATCAACATTTTTAACCACAGACTATGATATTTTAAACCATTAGTTCCCTTTCTTTACCATTGTTCTTCCATGGATAGGACCTTCCTCTCATGAGTATCCTCATTTAGAACCTATGTTGTCTTTTGATACTCATGATGCAATTGTCTCAGGTAAAGGGGTATCCTCTCAGCTATTTTTCACGCTAAATGGAGCCTCATTTTGGTCTCTTTTTACAAGCTAACCTTTTATAGGACTCCCCGCCCTTATGGAGTTTCTTTAGGCCCAGGTCTAACTCCTTAAAAATAGACTTGACTGCGGAGTTAACTTGTCTGTTCAAGCTCGTTAAGAATATGTGAATGGGCATCCGCATTGGTGGTAGGTTATCTCTTTCTCAGACCATGCGGAATAACACGAGAAAGGAGCCCTCTCTTTTCTACTGAATTGAGAAGAGTATTCTCAGGCATAGGTTTATCACTTTTCCGGACCGGAGGGACTAAATTTACGGAAAAGGAACTCCCGGTATGAGCTTAGTTTTCTCTTTTTCGTGCTCTGGACCTAAACATGAAAAAGATTCCGAGTGTACTTTTTCATTAGAGGAAATTTGGGGTCTAAAATTTGCCTCCTAAGGAAAATAATAAAATAATAGTTAAAATAATAAAATAATAGTTATTAATTTTGGAGGAAGAATGAAAAAAACTACCTTTTTTATTTGTATTTTCGACATATCTCCCTGTGGTTTTACTCAAATTCCGAGCGGGAGAGCTTGTTGGATGCAGAATCTAATTCCACATCCAACGAGTACCCACACTGCATACTTTTGACGGACCCCGCTACCCCAAAAATAAGAAATACCTGAAAAAACGTGATGATGATGTCATCATCACGTTTTTTCAGGTATTTCTTATTTTTGGGGTAGCGGGGTCCGTCAAAAGTATGCAGTGTGGGTACTCGTTGGATTTGGAATTAGATTCTGCATCCAACAAGCTCTCCCGCTCGGAATTTGAGTAAAACCACAGGGAGATATGTCAAAAATACGAACAAAAAAAGTAGATTTCTTTTATGACAAATATGTCAATTCAACCATTATGTAGCAGGAGTCGGAAAAACCACAGTATTCATAATTGTATATCGATGTTTCAAATCCAAAACAGGATCCATCATCAGGACATTTTTTCGAGTAACATGAAGAGTGAGAGAATTGAATAAATATTGATGGGATGTGGTCACAAGAGGATGTCGGTTTGGAGATTTCAAGTGTAGAAAGACGACTCAAAACCCTAAAATGTATAAGGTAGAAAATGTTAATTTTAAAAATTATTGTTTTTTAAAATTATTAATGTTCAAAAAAAAATTTATGGTTGACTCATTTTATTGAAATTCTATTGGTTCCTGAATTCCAACTCACAAAATATATAGTTGGCGTGTTTTCTTATAAGGCCCATTTTAGACCCCAAATTTCCTCTAATGGTCTTTGTCATGCTTGTTAAACACTAAACAACAAAGCATCAAGTTTATTGTTGTAAGCCCCATTTATCGTACTCAAATGGATCTTTCCGAGTGATCTTGCTTTCCTTCACACTCGTAAAAATCAAGCTATTTATGCTGTTTTTGAAGGAGCATTGGGTAGGTCGTAATTTAACCTTTTTTGGACCTCCCTGACTAAGTACGGAAAAGGTTCACCTTTTCTTCTACGGAAGTTAAGAGAGTTCTTATGTGGTATGTTTTATACTTTTCCGGCCTCAGGAGACTAAATTGGATGAAAAAGGACCCCCCTGGAGTCCTCTTTGGAGTTTTCAGACTCTCTAAATGTGAAAACACTGACTGAGCATGTACTAGTTCGGGCTCATTAAATCCACGAATTAGTGACACTATCAAGCATTATTCCCTCTTCTCTTCAAGCTTGTTAAAAAATGAAGAGAGACCCGAGTTGACTTTCCTAGACTTGTTAAAATTTAACAAGGAAGGTAAGGAAGAAGTTTTCTCTTGTTTTCAGTTAGTGGTAGCATGTCATCCTTGAACATAGCACTCTCTGTGTTTTCTGATACCCATGTCTCAGTGTTCACTTTCAGTTCATCTATTACTTCGAGTTTATTACTCCTCCTCTTGTATGTTCTACTTGGGGAATCTGATCATGTCTCCTACATGACAGATAGGTCTAGTTGTTCTATCTATAAAGTTAAAAGCTGCCTTGGGTCATCTCTGTGTCGTGCTCACTGTTCAAGGACTTAACTCAATGTCTGATCTCTATCCTGATCCCATCATTGTCATATATGTTATCTCTTGTGTCTCCCTTCCTTTGCCTAGTTCCTAGTCACTCTTATGATCCCTTGGAGGATCTCTTGCCTTCCTTATCACAATATGGTTCCGTTTCAGCACTTCCTAATGACGAGGACCTAGAGTTTTGACGTTTGTACCTCTGGATTCACTTTCATCATTGGTGAATTCATTTGCTTCAATTGTCAATTATCACCTATTGATTGACAAACTGTTGAATCCTCTCCATGTTCAACTTCAACCTACATCTATTCACATGGCTTGGATTGTACTGGTTCTTTGGGATTGTTTATGAAGACCTTGGTCGCCTCACTATGGACTATGTTGCACAATATTATGTTCTACCTATGTACACAGCTTCTAGATCTTTGAAGACTCATCATGATTGCATATTGTGGCTTCGATCCACCTTTGTAATATACGTGGTCTTGTACCCATATTATATGATGTAATTAAACATTTGTAAAGGAGCTAGTGTTCCAGTATATTAAACATAGCATCCTCAGATATGACTTTGTATATGACATTATTATGTATTTGTTTCAGGTACTACCTCTGCTCCCTTGGATTTATGAGTTCTCCAAAGATAAAGATTATAATGTATTTTGGCCATCGCTTCCCTCTGACCTCACACATTAGGGGGCATCTGTTATCAACCCAAATGGCACTTCTCCATCCGAGTGCCGACACTTCATATGTTGGTGCACAAAAGGACATTTATGGATTGAAGGTTTCCTAAAACACTATAGATAGGCATGTTATCAAATACATTCACTATCCATCTAGCTTGCCATTTTTACCTTTTTACATGTTGAATGTTGTATGCGACTCTTATCACAGCAACCCGTGTACATACGCGGCTATTCCTACAGCATATCGCGTACTGTACGCGAGTATTGTCATTGAAACCCGTGTACAGATCTGTATTTGAGTTTCCCTTTTAGCAACTCGTGTGTCATACACAGGTTGCCTGTATCAACACTCGCGTACATCTTCATTTGACATTAAAAATAATAAAATGTGATTAATGGATATTTGTTAAGCCTTAATCATTAACTATCTTAACTGTCTCAACCTCCTCAACCTTCGAAACTGCTCTATTTCCTTAAGTATAAATAGAGGCCTTGGGGAGGGCATTAATCAATCATACTTGGCTAGCAAAGTTATGTTGATGGTATCTATTCAGAATTCTTTGGAGCAGAAGAACTCAGAATCCTTTGGTTGCAGAGGATTCCTTGTTTCATGCGTTGGGTTGTACACTTACCTCATTCACTTTTGTTAATAAAGAGAATCCTTCTTCCAACTTTGTGTTGAGTCACTTTCATGTGTCATGGTTTGATGAATATTTATGATTCAGCACTCTATATATTGTTTATCTAACTTGTTATATATACATGCATAAGTTTGTACTTGGAGGATTTGCTCTTTGCAGGTGAAGGAGGTGCATCCCTGAAAGCTTTGGAGAAGAAGCAAAGCGAGAGAATTCAAAGCTTGGATCAACCGTTGTTAATCAGGTGAGTCCATTCTATATTCCTATTTCCTTTCTGTACTTTAAAGTTGATTGTATGCAAGTTTTAAGAGTACGTTGGTAACCCTAGACCTTCAGTTATAAGGGTGTTTATTCATGAACAACATCCACCATTCATGCGGTTCAGCGTTTGAGACATTACATTCTCCTTCGCCAAACTTTGGTCGTAGCTCACATCAGTCCATTTCAGTTCGTCCTCACTAGAAGAATGATTGGAGGAAAATATAATAAATGGATTGTGATTTTGCAAGATTTTGATCTCGAGTTCATTTCGACAAAATTGAAGAAATCGTTAATCTTTGCTGAGCTCATATCATATTTCCCAAATTTGGAGGAAGAGGAAGTTTATGAGGATTCTTTTGTCGATGAGCACATATTCCTCATCTCAACTGTGGACCCTTGGTATGGGGATATTATCGTGTATTTGCAAACATTGAAGGTCCCTACTCACCTCTCACGGGATGAATGACGACGACTACGTCACGTAGCGAAGAACTACCTCATAGTGGATGATAATTTGTACCGTTGTGGGGTGGATTCCATTTTACGTCATTGTTTAACTCATGATGAGGCTAAGGTCATGCTTAATGATTGCCACAGAGGGGCATGTGGTGGTCATTTATCTAGGATTTCTACAGCCCAAAAAATCTTAAGAGTGGGCTATTTTTGGTCGTCCATCTTTAAGGATTGCGTTAATGCGATCAAGAAGTGCCACCCTTGCCAGGTGTTTGCACGTAATATGCTTTCGTGTCCAGCCCCTTTGCATCCTATTGTCACCGTCGGTCCCTTCACCAAGTGGGGGCTTGATTTTATGGATTGCAACCCAACTTCGGCTGGGGGGAACCATCATATTATTGTGGCTATCGATTACTTCACAAAATGGGCAGAGGCTATGCCCACAGTTAAATCTGACGATGAGACAGCTGCGCATTTCGTATTTAACCAGATTATCACCTGGTTTGGCATTCCGAGAGAGCTTGTCACTAACCATGGCAGATACTTTCAAAACAAAATGATGGAAGAGTTGGCTTCCAAGTTAGGATATAAGCAAGAGCACTCCTCTTCTTATTACCCTCAAGCGAATGGACAGGTTGAAGCAGTGAACAAATCACTTAAGTCCATCCTCCAACGAACCATCGCACAAACCAAGAATAATCGGCATATCATGTCTTATCCTGCTTTGTGGGCCTATAGAACCATGATTAAGATTGCTACCAGTTTTTCTCCCTATCATCTTGTGCATGGAGTGGAGTCAGTATTACCGGTTGAATGCGAAATCCCTTCTCTGAAGCTAGTTATGGAGCTTTTAACGGAGACTTCCACATTGGAAGAGCATCTGGTCCACTTAGAGAAGCTTGATGAGCAGTGTCGAGATGCCTTAATGGCTCTAGAGGTTAACAAGTGTTGCGTTAGGGTCCAGTATGATAAGTTTTTCCATCCTAGGAGGTTTAGTGAAGGTGACTTGGTCCTTTTGTGGGATCAAGCTAAGGAACCCTTAGGGGCATGAAAGTTTAATCCCATATGGCATGGTTCTTACATGGTTAAACATGTCATAGAGAAAGGCGCCTATGATCTTGTTGATTATGAAGGGACAACCTTGGCGAAGCCTAGAAATGGGCTCTATCTCAAAAAATACTATGCATGATCTTCAGCCAAGGCTGATTTTTGTATATTATTGTACAGTTTTGCATTGCATAGTGTTGAGGCCTGGAAAATCGTAGGCAACAACAGCAAGGGATTCTCCCCAGTCAACGTTCCCAACTAGCCCGTGACTATTTGGTATGGCGAATCTGTCCGGTTTGCGGTCCGGCTACCGTAGGTCAAAGTAACAAAAACAAAGGTTTTACCGGTTGCGGCCCAATCCACCGTGTATTTTTGTATTTTTTATTTAATTATGATATGCATATGCCTAATTAACCATGCAGGGTGATAAGGATGCAAGGAGCATTCACAATGTGATGCGCAGGTTCTTACCTCTCGTCTTAGCAATCACAAGCATCTCAATCACATATGCAGTAATAAAATAAAACTAACTATTTATCTATCTATCCCCGCGGAGTAAACTGTAACTTAATTATGAGTAATGTGTATTGTGCATGCATTATAAAGAGAAATTACAGGTAGTTGATGTTCCTTTCTACAACACATAAACGATTAAAGATATTTCAACAATCAGATAGCCAATTGTTTTATGAACAGCATACATTACTCATGGTGGTAATTCCACAAAATAAACCATAAATCATTTAAACAAGAACATAGGTTCTAAGAGTTAGAACGATCTCACGGTTAATGGAAAAAAGCTGGAAAAATAAAATAGTTCATCTTTCCACCATCCACAACATAACATTTGAAAGTGCCACCAATCTTTCTCCAACAGGCAAACAATTACTCTTTATTGCAAAAAAAAAGTAGTTCTTCTTACAATATCGCTTTCATGTCTCACTGGGAAAAAGCCCCTCTTTTCCTCTTAGTCTATTACATTTATACAAAAAGGGTGAAACTGTTGGGCTGCCCAAAAGTACCTTTTGGGCTTCCCAACTCCTCGCCTCCCAACATTTCATCTTCCTCGAGTATTTACAAAATCATTACATATTGCAAAAAGTGACCAATCTTTTATGAGGAGGGCCCCACTTGGGCATCCAAAAATTTCTTCCATGCCACGGCTTCAGAGGCAATGCCTTCAAATGCACAAGGTTCTAAAAATTGAATGTTGATCTCAAACTTTGCAGCTTGATTCTTTATAGCCTCAATTCTGGCTGCACTTAATCGAAGTTGGTCCTCCAAAAGCTGCACACTAATGGCTGAATGATCTACTTCACTTCTCAAGATCTGATCATCCAGGGCTTTCATATGCTGTACTTTCGCTTCCTCCTCCTGATATCTCTTTTGCAACATCTCCACAAATGTGTTATGGTCCAGGAAAGCATTAAGCCTCTGCTCGGTCTCTATCTGACACCGGTTTTAGGTAATAAGGAGCCTTCTAAAAAACTATGTGCATGCTCCTTTCGTATTTTTGACGGCTCTCTTGAAATCCTCCGCGGTATTTATAGAAAATTCCAATAAGTCATAATCCTTCTTGAGGGCCTGTTGATCCTTTGCTGGCAGCTCTGCTGGAGTTTCTTCATTGCTTTCCAGCCTTTCCATTCTTGCAGTCAGGACTTCAAGGACGTCCTGAGATCGAGCAACGAAATAAGAGGAGGTCTCCAGGATTTCCTCCAATCGACTATCTACCTACAGCACTTTGCACCTCTCTCCTTCTATAGCAGTTTGTAGCTGTAGCATCTTAGCCTTCTGGGCCAAGACATGTTCTTTGAACGGTTGGAGGTTAACCTGCTGCTCCCTTGCTTCCTCCAGAGCAGCTGTTAGAGAAGAAATCTGCTCCTGATGTTTCTTTCCCTGTTCTCGGGTGTGCATCTGACTGGCCTCCAAGATGATCTTTTGCTCCTCTTCTAGCTCTTCTACCTTTCCCAGCAGCCGTTCCTTCTCCATCTTTAGTTCTTGATATTTTTTTTGCACTCTCTCCAGAGACTCCTGTGTAGTTTCCATAACTTGTCTCTCCACCTGGAGGAGCTACAGTTCATTCTTTGAGGCTCTCATCTCTTCTTTCATGTCCTCATACTTTTTTTTCAGCCTATTTCTTTCTTCTCTTTCTTTTCTCAAGGTGTCTTTTAATTGAGCAGAGGACTTCTTTGATTGCTCCAAGTCTGTCATAATCTTGTCCACATTATCCTCTGAAGCTTGGATTAATGCAGCTCCTGCTCTGATGGTGAATCTAGGGTCTTGGTCTGTTCCAAATACAACGGGTGTATCCGTTATCATTTTCCCAGGCAGACCTCCCATTTCAATCTTCCTTTCTGTTCTCTTCATTATTCTCTTTGTTGCCCTATCATAGAAAACAGTGTTGAAATTAGGGATCTATTCCCCTTTTTTATGTACAAAGGGGACCAGCTTGAGTGTGGGGGCCATGGGTGTGCTGGTCGCAGGTACTTGTGGGTCCTGAACCTGGGAGTTCTCCACGTCCTGGGTCTGCCCTCCAGCTATATCAGAAGTTGACTGCTCTATCTGTGCCAGCTTTAGCCTTTCTGCTTCTTGCTTTTGGAGCTCCTCATCAAGCTTCTTTTTCTTTTCTTCTTCTTCTTTCTTTTCCTCTTCTTCAGCTTTTCTAGCTGCCTCTTGCGCAGATTTTCTTTTCTCTTCTTCTTCTGTGTGTAGCCACCCTACAGCTTCTTGTGCCAACCTCTGAGCTTCCTTATTTCTTCTCCTGGTTTCTTCCTCGGCTTTTGCTTGTTCATCTCCCTTCCCGTCTTTGGTGGTGATCTTCTTCTTGAATCTTCTTCTCAAAGCTGTTATGTTCAAGGCACTTCGAAAGATAGATTCTTCCCTATCCCAATGGTGGGTGTACTCAAAGTGGACGTTGTTTTCTTTGCAATGATCGGCCACTTTGCTGCGGGAATCATTTCTGTGGAAGGGCATCTCGCCAAAATGAAACCTTTCCAACTCTTCTACAAATTCATCCGCTTTCTTCACCCTAGTGAATCTGTAACCTCCTAACTTGAAGGGAAACGGAGGATAGGAAGCCTTCTTATGCTCAAACAAGAAGCTCCCTATGCCATCCAAGAAGACTTGCCTAACTGCCTCCTTGTGGATGATGTAATCAGTGGCGTATTTAGGCAGCAGGGAAGGAGCTCTTGACCCTCCAAACATCCTGAAGTAAAGGCCATCTTCAGTCAGATATTAGTCTGCATATTCTTGCATTACTTGCAGCGCCTCCTCTGACATGCAATCACACTCCTTCAGAAAACTGAGTGTATATAAGGGCATGATGAAGTGCTCACAGACTTCTCGATAATGACTGTGGTACTGGTGTGCCCATAGTGGTCTAAAAGCAGAATAGACAGGAATCCTCTCCCTGTCCCAGATGCACCTGAGGACAGGGAAAGGATGATTGCACAATATACAGTCTACAAGTATGGAACTCATGTAGAACTCAGATCTCTTTTGGGATACTCCACCCAAGGTTGAGGCCAAGCAGGCAGAGAGACTGTTAGATACAATGTTGGCCCAGTTGAAAATTGTCCCCTGGGTTGCAACATAAAAAATGATGGGCATCCATTCCAGTTTGAAGAACCTGCCATGGGCTCTCCCAAAAATCCTGTTGAGCATTAAAGCTATGAACCTATATGGGGTTCTTAAGTTGGCTGTATCATAATCACCCATCGTCCTGTTCCTGAAATGTTTTCCAGGCAACAACATCTTTTTCATAGTTTCAACAAGGTCCATTCTAACGTTGTTCAGCCAATCATCCGATAAAAACACTTGTGCTTCTGGAAAGTGATAGGCCAGAGCTACATATCCGAGGCTATAAGCAACATAGCCCTGTTTTTCAACATTCTCCATGATCATTCTTGTTACATCTGCCCGGGGCAGAATCCAACCAATTACTTCAGAGCATGGGAACAGCTCTGGCCTGGTGGCAATCTTCATCAGTGAAGATCTCTCTATGTTGGCATATATGGATTCTTCTTCCAAGCCCGTATCAGGAACTTCTTTGCGCGTGATCAGCCTGTAAATCTCCCCCCACTGGTATTCAGGTTCAACACCAGATATACACTTAGTGTCTTCGTATATGTATTCTGTTTTGGTGACAACTTCCACTTCTGGCTCCTCCTCGACCACAGGGGCCTTCTTCTTTTGCCTCTTTGACATTGTGAGTTCGAATTCTTCCTGCCATACATAACATTATAAATATGAAGCCGTTCCCGGTTAGGTTGCAACATTTACATAACAATGTGCAGCATTTTACTCCTTTTATGTGTACCATGACAGCAATTGGTTAATGAAGCAAATATATAGAACTACTGTGAGAAAACGAAAACTACATTAAAATGAAGCAATTTCGGACTCGCTGGGGGTGCCATAACCATCTCGCTGTGGGGAATGACAGGGGGAATCAATGCAAAATCTCAATGGTGCACTCTATCAAAACTACCTGGGAAGTCTATGGTCAACCAAACTGTATACGGTGAAAAATATCCTCCACCAGCTTGGGTTCAAACCCAACTATGCGCAGATGGCGTGGTAAAAACGGTGGCTATTTGAGGATGCGAGTGGTATGAAAACCACAAAGAAGGGGGAAACCACTCTAGATGCTACAGGAAGGCCAAGAAAAACCCTCCTCCACCAAACATCATTACCTAGGGCAATTTGGTGCAGACGGTGTAACGGCC